>JBBPMF010000429.1:0-27570 GCA_038090175.1 Austroboletus eburneus | reverse complement strand
ACGACGCCCGGCACGATTCAATCGCTTCAGACCACGGTCTCATCCGCCATGTTATTTTCCGCCCCATCTTTCGCAACCACGCTCGCCTTCCCACCTCTTCCATCTTGCGCTCCCAAGAAGTTATCACGTACTCAATCACCTCTGTCAGCAAATGGACAAGGAAAAGTGGACATCCGTGTTGCGCACTACCATGCACGTCGCACCAACCAACCCGGAACCTAGCCAAAAATGACAGGCTCACAAGGCCACCCGCTGATGCGCTGCAGAAGACAAGAAAATGCACAAGGAGGAGGAATAAGAAGTAAAAACATCCCTCGAGAAGCCCTTGTCCACTGCAGCAGGGCGTCCCAGGTTTTTGCAGCCCTCGCTGGTCACCAAGGGAAAGCTAAAAGACCATCAACTCGAATACGTCGAATGGGTTGTCTACAAGAATCGCGTGTCGGACATCCTTGGTGTGTATATGCACTTCAACTCATCGCCTGCTAACGTGTTGTTAGCAGACGAAATGGGATTGGTCAAGGTATGTCTTGTCCGCGGTATGTTGTAAAAAAAACTGACGACCTGCCATGCAAGACGCTTCAATTTATTGCATTGGATCAACAAATTCGATCACTTTGCACCTACAGTGAGCTATTTTTGCTCGTGTATACCATGTGCTAATTCCACCTCACAGATTCCAGTGTGCATGTATCACGATTCACCCGCCGAGCATGCAGAGGCTCGGCGTACTGTCATGCGCGAACCGGACAACCGCTCTCAAGAGGTGGTTGGTCCTGGCGAATGAATCATGGCTACATCCAAATTAGCCAAAGGTAGAAAAGCTATGGCGACTATGGCAGCCAAGGCGCGCAAGAGTGACCACGCAAAGCGACGCAAGGTATCAAACAAAAGGGTTGTTTCCAGTTGTCGTCACCACGTACGAATTGATCATTCGAGACCAGCCTTATCTGTCCAAGTACAACTAGGGCAGCATTGTCGTCGATGAGGGACATTGGTTAAAGAATCTCGACTGTAGACTCATTCAAGAGATCAAGAAATACCCCAGTGCAGAGCGGATGATTTTAACTGGCACACCGGGCCAGTGAGATGGCGTGTACAGGCAAGGGCCGGGCGACTAAAGGAACTCGGGGATCTGGGACTCAGTACTGGATGTCCTGCATTCCGGCATAATTTCGGACTGAAATGACCTATCGTTTGTCATCTACTAATTCAGCTTATGTGTGATCCTTCGCGAGACACAAACACAGCCGCAGATAGGCGCCGCGTCTCAGTCAAACGCCCATCTGTGCCCCATCATGTGGCACCTAGCCATCGTCACATGCATCCACCTTCACAACTATGAAGAAACGGGCGCGTATTTCATATATATATGCCATTCTCTAGCAGCAACCATCTTTCCCATACCCACAGCAGCCACACATCGTTGCAGAGGTGTCCGCATCATCGCAGGTCGCCACTACTCCCCCGAGCGATATTGCGAAAACGATTGCCAATGGATGGCGTCCCACTGATGCTATTTAGAAGGCTGCTGCGTCTCTCGAATCTGTTGAACGTGCGATCGGGGACCTCCGCGGGACGAACGGACCGGTGGGCAGAGGAGGTCGCCGTGGACAGTGCGGCCACGGATCTGCTGCCAAGGGAGGTGAACTCAAAGTACCGACGACTAACTTCGATTTCCAGAGTTCCAACGTGCGTTTCGACAAGTCTGCGATCGCGCCCAGGAAAAATAAGGAGGTAGGCGAGGTAACGTCCGACGGACCGGACACGCTGAAAGAGGACGAAGATGCCGATCAGGCATACAACCCACAAAAGTCGTTTTTCGATTCGCTGTCATCTACGACACAGGCTGCGCAACTTCTGGCAAGGGGCAGTGAACGGCGGAGTGGAGGGGCCCAAAATCGGCGAGAGGAGGAGCGGGAGAAGAATGTGGCGACTTTCAGGGAGCCTGGTGGGGTCGGGTGCATACGTGGGTGGATAGGGAGGTTTCGGTCAGCGGAGCGGCCATCCGCATCGGAGTACGGGTGGACACTAGGCTGTTAGGTTCTCTGGAAGGCTGGCGGGATATGGCGTTTGGATTGGCATGATGAGACTGGCTTCTTTTTTTTTCTTTTCTTTTTTTCACTTCGTCGTCTCTTTTGTATATGCCGTTGGTGCTTGTAGTCTCGTGCGAAATGACGTGATTTTTTTTTTTTTACCAGTGGGCCATAATTGTTTTGATGTGGAAGTTGAGTGTACATACCATGGCTCAAACTGCAAGCTTCACGGCCGCAGTGCGAGCGGCATCCGATGTCTTCTATGCTAAATATCACAGTGCAGACTCGCAGACTCGATCGCGGTCACCGCTCCTGCCAACGGTACCTCATTGATTGATCGTCCACCTAAACAGCCTTCGCTGGATGGCGGTCGGGGAGTGGTAAGTACTTCCCTATGCAGAGCTCTCGTAGGCTCGAAGCCACGCGGCCTAATCCTGATTCCTGTCCCTGACTCTCTGAGTGCACGAGCCCAATCCTCAATAACGGTCGACCGGCGGGCGCGGCAAACAGACTGCTGAAGCATATTTGCGCGCTGGCTTTTGCGCTTCCTGGATTACCCGTAAGTTAGTATATTTCGAACCCATTTTTTTTAAGTCTGGTGATCATTGTCATTCGATAATCCAAAACCAAAGATGCATCATCACACGCCGATGGGTTCATGCATCGGTGATCTTTCATAAGGGGATTATATACTGTTCTGCCAACTGGTTTTCATAGGTCTAATCATCATCATCAGCCCACCCAAAAGTAAAGCTCAAAGTACAACGCTTACGTGAAGACGCACTACTCCGTCAACCAAAATCGATGTGCATATCATCATCCGCCGATGGCACTCTTGACTGGAGATCTATCGGAATTCAAGCAACGATAGAGGAAGACGGATACGACGATCACGACGATTATTGCCAGACTCAACCCCAGCCCCAAACCCAGGTCAAGTGGAAGGTCTGATTTGTTGGTCGGGTTAGATGGATTGGTTGGGCTGGTCGAATTGGTCGAATTGGTTGGGCTGGTCGAATTGGTCGAATTGGTTGGGCTGGTTGTAGCACTGAGAAAAGTAAGCCAAGATGTATGAGCATAATTAGCAGGAAGGAGTGGTGCACATACGTGTATATCAAATAGTCAAACAGTATCAACGAGTTACCAACAAAGGGTTGGACCAACATGTTGTGAGTGCCATCCCCCAATGACCCGTTAGAAAAGACAGGTACGTTGTACTCATAATCGGTGGTCGCTGATGGGTCGTGTGTGTAATTGCCCACAGCAACGCCGTCCAACATGAAATTGATACTTGTAGTCGCCGACTCAGTCCCATGGTAGTTGTTCGCAATGATAAAGAACACGTACAACCCGTTCCCTGCAGGTGTGCACAGAAAGGTGAGTTTTGAGGCTACTTTTATACCAGGAAATGCACACCTGTGAATGAAAACTCGATCACTGGTGATTCAGTAACGAAGGTGGAATCATGCCACGTGTGGTTGTACGCCAATGTAGGATCGGGTTTGGCCCAGCAGGTCGAACAGTTGTTGCCAATATTCCACATAGTGTTGTTGGGCAAATATTGGGGTACCACGGGGCCACTCAAAACTGCATCGTCGACAGTTACGTTTTGAGAAGCGGCCAGTGTGAAGGCAAAGAATAGACCAAGGACAAATTGGACCTGAATTCGAGTCTGCATGAATCCCAGGCGTTTGGTGTGTGTTTGAGTAGAACGCGAGCTGTGGGGATGAACGTTCGAAAGTTTATGTGAGGCACTAGCGTCTGTATATAATACATTAATCGTCTTGATCACAGACTCCGAATATGCCTCACCGCTGTCACCTGCCACCTTACGTCAGACTTCTTATTGAACTTGATCAGACTCCGAATATGCAGTCTCAAGGCCCATCGGCAAATCGGATTTATGGCCCTTCAGTGGGGTGCCAAACTGCAAAACACTTGAAATGAAACAGCCGTTTAGTTGGAAGTTACCAGCTTATATGTATGTCTTATATGCTGGACAGAAAATGTTCTGTTTGGTCAATTTATGACTTACTGTGCAATGGTGAAGGACCCTTCCAATTGGGGAAAAAGTCAGGGTAACCAAGCACGAGTGAAGCCCACTGGGCTTCACTCGTTCTTGCTTTGGGTCTCCCTGAATTGACCCTTGGTTTCCTTTTTTTGCATCCTTCAATCATAACTCGCCATTGGGCTCGGTTATCCTATCAAACGATAACGTTATAACTCATTCTGCCAGGCCTGCCTAGTCAATTATGTAAATGAGGTAAGATGGGGCAAGCGGCAAGTTGCATATTCGTAGTCTTGAAAATCCATGTAGATACACTGAGCATTGCAACATGTTGTTTGATGAAAGTGCACTGTTATGTGTCACATCTCCATAAATCTGGTCAACTCAGTCTCCATCCAACTCTGAAGTCACTTACTAATGCTGCTCTGGAGGCACTTACGGAATTGCCCCAGTCATAGAGTCAGTTCGGAACTCCAAAGTTCATGTTTCCTTACTGGGGCAAATACAATCGGTTTTCGCCATCTCTTTGGGCAGCAGCTGAGTGAATTTATCTGTTCTTTACTTACCAGACTCAAGTTACACATATCTGTCGAGTGTTGGCCTTGTTGTGACAGAATAGAGAGGAGTAGTCTTGAAGACTACACAGTAGCTCACTTCGTAGAAACACTAGTAAAACTACCGTACTCGAACTGTAAGTAAACAGTGATTAAGTAATCCGGTGGCTGTACGACCGCACTCCGTTTGCTAACTAGTGCTATCCGAATATGCAACAACACTCTCCCTCAAACGGAAGCGTGGTCTACCCTAGTAAAAGAATAAAAACCAAATGAGTGAATACCTTTGTCCAGCAACAAAATGCAAAGGGTTTCAACATAAACGAACGAGAATTGATGTCCGTTGCGTCCCGAAAGTGCTGCACTCGAGCGGTGTCCAAATAAGGAAAGTCGCGGCTCGGCTACACCTTGCCTATGCGCGCGATCACCATCGATCGATTCCAGCGCGTCGTTCTCCCATAGCGCGCTTCGGGACTGTCAAGACATCACCTTCAGTCCATGTGCAACACATCCCGTCGCTCCGATTTTCCCGATTCGGCCAGAACACGATCGTCCGATCTGGTAAGTGCTTGCTTCACTTCTGGTCCGACTGACATCTCTAGGCTTCGACTTGAGTTTTCCTCGACGGCTCGGTGGGTTCGGTGGCACGATAGGACGCTTGGGTTGATGGCTATGTGGCGTGGATGTCCCAGGTGCGTGTACCGTTTCCGTTTCGCACCGCCGACGCTGACTTGGCTTGACTCTCGCCAACGGCCGCATTTCGACTCGTTTCGAGTCACAGCGCGCGCCGCTCGTTGCGTCGTCCGTCCGGCATCCACTACCATCGACATTGACATATACGCCGTCGATCTCGCGTCTCCCATCGCCTCCGCCATAGCCTCGGTCGACCTTTTTGTCCAAGTGGCTTCCAGGCCCAACAACTTGATCCAGTGCGCCCAAGTCGGCAAAGCGCTCGTTCCCATTACCCTTGGGATATCTTTGGAACGCTTCCAAACCATTTGGAATACGTGCTTCGCCGCCCGGATCGCCTGGCGTGTCTGGGGTCGTCATAGGTATGTTTTCTTCAACTGGACACGAAGTATTCTAATGTTGGACAAGAAAATAAAGATTTTCCGCAAGACACATCGCATTTCTCGGCCCCTCCTGGAGTACAGACAGACGAGTGCGATGAAACTGTTGTCACAAGCGTGAAGTTCGTTCATCTATACGTTTTCCTGGGTTTGCTAACGTCGACCCAGATATTTGGATCACAGATGCTGCCCTGGGTCTAAGACGAATCCCTGCTGGATTCTTTATTGTTGTGGATTACAACGGTCTTGAATGGAGAACGGAAAACAAACGTATCTTAGTAGACGATGACACCTTCGACTGGGATGAGCAAATACCAATGTCAGTCATCATTTTTCGTACTCTACGTCGTTCTAATAGAGCCCGTAGACCATCCGAACCATCAACGACGGTTGGCTTCAGGATATACGCATCTTTCGAATCACAACCAATACTGTTCATCTCTCTTAGTTGCAATCAGTAGAGGGACGCACAAATACGGTGAGTCGTTGGCCTCAAGAGTCGTTGATCACCATCTTCATTCTGTAAGTACACAATCAGTCATACTATCATTGTGAATTAATGTATACCCAGTCGACCACCGAATCACAAGACGAACTAATAAAAGCTACAAATAACGGCCATGCAGCTCTCTCGCGTTACCGGAAATACGGGGAAGAGCGAGATATTGAGCGTTCCATTGAACAGTTTGAACATGCGCTGCGCCCTTGTCCGCCGGACCATCCTTGTCATGCGGCTGCACAGTCAAACCTTGCTACACCAAAATTTATCCATCGTCAGGTTCACGACGCTGGATTTTCCTTCGATATTCCCATGTCTTTATATTGCGATGCTCTTCATGCGCGTCCTGCCGGGCACCTCGATAGACCTCGCACGTTGATCCAATTGGCTACAGTTCATTTCGCACAGTTTAAAAAGGAGAGACAGGAATTCGACGCTAGCCGAGCCGAGGCATTATTGCACGAAGCAATAGACCTCTCCCCTTCAGAGAGTCATGAGAAGCGAGTGGCTGTTTTCATGCTCCGATGGAGTCCAATAGATAGAACAGATGATGTTTTACCCCCTCAGCACGATCTTGGAGCAGGTTTTACAGACATGGGTTCGTTCGAACTGGTGTTATTTGCTGGGTACGAAAGTGTCGTCGGAAGCATGTGGTCGATCAGCGACAGGCTTGCACCGGAGGTGGCGAGAGACGTGTATAAGCAGCTCTGTCAGGATGGTGTAATCCCGGATAACCGAAACGCTGCAGGAGCATTGCATGATGCTGTCTTACGCCTTCGTGATGACGGTAAATCGTTTTCGGGGTGGCTTCCTTTCATTCGTGTAGGGCTTTGAAAGTGCAATATATTCGTGTCCTGGTGTTCCAATGTAAATATCGGGAGTCTTGAGCCATCTATGTGCGATCGTTGACCGCTAGGCGTGGAAGTCCCACTGGCAATGCCGCTTTCACCAGGATTACAACTTGTACCATTCCCGACACGCATGCCTGACGCCCCGTCTTTGTCCCCGCCTATTTCCAGTCTTGCAAGTACCAGGCGGGCCGTTCCAACTACTGCCTGCCTCCAGCAAACAAAACAGACGGCCACCTTGCTGGCATGCCGCCCCCCTTCAAGGATGACTAACATGCGAGTTCCGAGTCTGTTCAAAACGGCACGAATGTATTCTGACCGGATCATCTACGCGACACCATCACGAGCTGTGTAGTAGCAGTCTGGGTAATTGTTCTCTTCTCCGAAAAACCTCATGCGTCGATTGCCTTTTTTTTTTCCCACTACGCTGCATTCCGCCTCTCCCGAAATCTTTCGGTGTCTTTCCGTTCACGAGTCGCTTCTGCGGCGTGGTATGGCCTCGAGTTCGACTACCTCAGGGAGTGACTATGTCTTGCATGACGCGTAGTTTGTGTCGACTTAGCCAGGTGAGCCTCATCTACCTCTCGGACCTGTGGCGTCACAAATGATGCGGTGATGTATTGACGTGAATAGCATTGCAGGGCGTCCAGAATGAGATCAGAACATGCGAGTTCTTGGCCACGGTATTGTAATGGCCGAATGGACTTCTCACGTGCATATCTTAGGGTGTACTGGTATTACGGACAGATCAGAAACCAAACAAACCCCCTGTCCGCCTTCGACTCTGCACAAGATGCATGATCACTAATGCAACACCGACACCGACCGTCACGCCGGTCGCAACCGAGATAAACTGCAGCGCCGTCTGAAATCAGCTCATGTACGTCGACGGCGACCCAGACGTCTGGTCCGAAACGAACGTGAGAAGTCCTCTATTACAGTCCAGACGGAACTTGGAAAATGATGCTCGAAATCTGTTCGAACAGGCGTCAGACATCGACCTCGGATCGAAAACGAGGCGTACATGCTGGACGTGAACGTGATAGCAAACGCCCAAGTCAATCCCTGCGTGAGCACTCGAAAAAAAAAAAAAGGTAAGACACACCCAATCGCAGTGCTGATATCACCTTGGTTGGGAAAATTGATGCTTAAGAAGTGGTTCGTCACCCATCCGAGCGACGCAATCGCAATAGAAATAGCCTAGGGTAGAGTCGAGCCTCTATCCTCAGCAACGTCACAGTACGCACCATTTCTTTGTGACACCACGGCGCCATCAACCGCATGCCCGAAAAAAGTGAGTACATGGGCACCGTCAGGAACCCACACCAGATACTTGGCGTCCGCTGCAACCACGGCCCAGAAGCGTCATGTGAGTCCAGACACATGTAATCAACGGGCCCAATTATTGACTCCCCGAGGATTTTTTCATACATCTCCGCACCGATGGCGAGTCCAAAACCAAGAAAGAGCGAGTACATGCCAGCAAAACATAGCCAAACCGTACCAGCGACCAGAGAACGTGACGAGAGTTCAAGAGACCCACTGAGTACGACATAACCCTTGTATGCGCTTTCATTAGCAGTGTTACCATAGAGAAACTCACGCACGGTGGCTTACCAGGAGGATGAGAACCACCGAACTGCTTGCTACCGCCGAGAGACAGACCCGTGTGGTAGATGCTAACGCAGCACTCACGAAACTCAAGAGCGTCGCAGCTAAAATCTCAAACACGTTAGCGTACAGCTCGTTCCGAACACATCAGCTGGACCGCCACAAGAAGTTCGCCGAGGGGCGCTGATACGATACTGTCGATAAACAATCCGGAAAACGAGAGGGAGCAGACAGATGCGGAGCATATGACTCCAATAAACGTCAGCTCTGAAAAATTATACAGGGGCTTTTTGCTATCAAAACATCCAGTAACGTGGATGCTCCAGAAATATACATGTTATCATGAATGACCTGGATGTCAAAGTCAGTCATGTACAATGGAAAACATCCGTATCACTGTGCATCCTGGAACTTTTCTAGATCCAAAGCGTTGGTGAACCTGACGTTACTTGTTCCTGTCTCGCTGTCCTCGAATGAGATAAGCATACACCAGGTAGAAGCATGCAACTGAGGTCGAGGTCTAACGCGCGCCCAGTGCTTCGTATCTGCGATGCCAGGCGGTGCGAAGGACCACCAAACATCATCATAGCACGTGTCAGTTTCATGATGAACTCTTGTCGCTGAAGGATCTCGGCTACATGCCTCGTGATCTACAAGCCGAATTAAGATTAAGTCGGCAAGTCAAGGACTAAGGTTGGACGCACGTAGACTTCGACCATTTTCCTCTTCCGGGGCGAAGTCTCTGCCTCTGTTTGCTCAGGATCGAAGTAGCCCTTATCCATGCAGATACCTCCTGCGCTCTCGGTATTTTCCTTGGCAAAAGGATAACGAGATGATAACAGCGATCGTAGGTGACTCGGCGACATATCCACGGGCGTCGCAGGATGCTTAAAACGACCAGATCATTTGTGCTCGCCAGGGGCAGACACCGAGTCCACGTGGCCCATCTTCGCTCTGATTGTAAAACGGTTTGAACCTGCCATAGAAGACATGATCGCGCTGGAAATAGTATCCGCCGGTGCGCCCTTACATTATCTTCCTTCCTTGATTCCTGAAACACCGGATTCAAAGCTGTGTGCAAGCCGCCGTGGAGTCTGAGTCACGATCTTGGGTGTTGTCAACGCCATTTTTGAAACATCGTCGACAAAGTATCGGACGATATTGAAACCAGGCCGCTCTAAATGCGGTGCAAAACTTGGATGTTGTGAGGCAGCTGCACCTCGGTCGTAGATACCCCAGAGACAGACATATGTGGGTAGCCGAGGATGGAGGAGGCCAAGTATCCCCTGAGCGTGCGACCGAGAGTGAACTCGCTGGGGCACTTGTTTTTGGCCACCTTGTGCGTTTTGTAGCCATGATTGTCGTCCTGATCGGGTAACCAAGGTTGGTGGGGTTCTGCAAAAGCGTCGTCTTCATTTCCTGCATTTGAACTGGTACTTTCTCTGCTCGTACTTCGCTCCTTATCGTGGTAGTGGTTGTAATGATAGAGCGACAACAGTGCGCTCAGTATGCCATTGCCAAGCTTAGGGGGGTCACTGGTAGGGGGGTAATTCCTAGAATAGTGTTGTCGATTACCGCTATTAACATGCATGGCACCTCCTAACCAAGAACCGGATATTCCTTTGCGCCGACGTGCTGAGCGATGAGCGTTTGCATCGGTATGATCGACATCGTTTTCCGTATCGGAATGGGTAAGTTGACGGTGCGGGTAAGAACGGCCCGTAGTCTTTCCCTTGTCACCTCTATTCTCCTTTCTTCCTTGCGTGCCTCTGGATTTGAGAACTTTCCTGCAAGAGCGGAACCAGATCCACCCTCATCTCGTATTCTCTCTTGTTACCCCTGAAATTTGATGGTCTGCCGACTGTTCGATGTGTATGTCCGTTAGACTTGGGTTATCATCTTTGTTCCGTACTTCTCCGGTTGAGTCGTGCGTGTGTTGTACGAGTGGGGACGAGGATAGATGCAGGCTGGGCGAACTTCTGTACATGGACGGACTGTTGGTATATTGCGCTTCTGATGGTTCCATTCGAGATATGCTGGTGGTATGGTATGGATTATCGCTCAGCGTAACATAAGTACTCGGTGGTGTGCTTTGATGAACCGCCGAAGCGGAGGCAGCTTGTTTTGGAGCCAAAGGGAGCAAACGGGCTTCGCTCCAACCGCTGAGTATTTCAAACGCCATGAGCTAGTAGTACGAATCAAACTCAGTTGCATGACACGGAGACGAGCGAAGAAAAACGGCGCACGTCTAGTTCTAGTGCATGATGGCTGCACTGCGACAAGGTGTGTTGCTACGACGGACCCTTTGCTCCCCATACGTTCGGTGGTGAGCGAGCGAGCGAGGCTGGGTGGGCGGACGTGCTAGTAGCTGTGGTCGATTATAAAACTGGCCTAATGCTAGCTGGTAGTCAAATTCAAACCCCGAATGAACGGTGAATCGGCCATATGGTATTATTATGGTGTTTGTCAGTACCAGAATTCTAGTCGACCTTTTTCATACAAACCAACTTTATCGCTTGCACTTCTTGCACCTCGCCTTCTCTTGGCTTCTGACAAGGTATGTCTCTGTCATTTATCCAAGTCGTCCGAGTAGCTACAGGAGCCCTAGTTAAAAGATAAAATAAATGTGGCGAAACCCAACTCGACAGGAGTGTCCTCGAATGAGCAAGATGAAGCTGACACAGCTATGCTGAGTGCACGCATTCAGGATGACGGCAGGCCTCAGGGCGCTCGCCCAAGTTCATATTTACAGTCCAGAAATGTCATTCAGACACGCCGGTGGACCTCGGCGACTAGCTGGGCGCGGCACACGTGCATCTTTGCCCAGGACGATTCTACCCTCCACTCCTTCGAATCATTTGTACACGTAAATGTTGCTCAAAGACGACATGTGAAGCTTTGAAGCTTGGTGGGTGCGTCTCCAGCTTGGACGATCGTTCCTTTTATTCCCTCGAGATTCATGCACCGAGTAGCGAGACATGTCGTTCAAGATGTCATGGCAGGCTGCTATGACCTCCCCCTCTAAGCCTTTTCATTGCAATGTTGACTGAGTGCCCCATTGTTTTCCGCAAGATCCATCTTGACGTATTGCGCAAGGGAAACACCTGATTAATCCCACTCGAGCCCTATTGACGTCGCCCCAACGTCGAACTGTTCCTTCGCCACCCCCTTTGTGCTTTGCTTATCACGACTCTGGTCAGACAATGACTCATTTTTTCTCTGGCGGCTGCCGAGGGTTTTTGGTGAACGATGATATGCTGGGATGGGAACAAATAGTCTGGCCGATGCTTTTTCAACTCGCACGTCACACCTCAACACTTTTAATTTCACTCCTATAGGCTCCTGACCCGAGGCGTGTGATTTCATTTTCCTCGTTCCGAGTCCTGTGGGGTTCTTTCCCTCGGCAAAAACGGCGTGGGGTGCGGAGCTGTCTTTATACACATACAGGGGCATGAATCCTTGGCTGGGCGGTTTGATGTTGATCACAATACCACCCCCACAGGCCCCACTGTGAGACATTACTTGAAAGATGCGCAGTTGTTTGGACAGGTGACCCTGGAACTTGTCCCTTGTGCGCTTAGCCCTTTAAGTACATAAGTGGATAGTTGCTGTCCCACTCTTCCAGCTTCCTCATTCCCCCCCCACACACACCGAAGATGCAATTCGTACGTCTTTCCTCCGTCTCGAGAGATTCCGCTCAGGCCTTTGCGCAGACAACTGCCACCCCCGTCAACCAGACCAAATGCGGCATGTCTCATTGCACATGCGGCGAAGCGTAAGCTTCACACCGACTCACCCCCGTCGACGCTCATTGGATCCTTTCAATGCAGATGTCAATGCAAGCCGGGCGAGTGCAAGTGCTAAACGGTCACATTAATCATGCGTCATGAACACGCATCATGTATTTATGGTCGAATAAGACGCTCGTCTGTATGCAACATTATCATGATATGAATGTGTCTAGTTCAAGTTGTTGCTCCGTGTAAGATGAATTCAAGTGCACTCCATGCAACGTCGTTCTTTGTGTCTCACGTCCAAACGCATCTTCCGTATGTATGATTGTATGTATCGCAGTCTGGCAAAGCGATAAGGACGCATCATGGGGCTTGTCTGATTTGAAACCGTGGGTCTCTCAGGAACCAGGAACTCCGAATTAAGAGTCGCTGGGTGACACGGACGATAACGGCATCAAAGCGAATTTCATATGCTCTCAGTTGCCAATCGACATCATGATCCTGTACTTGCCCCCACGACCGCTGCTCAGGGCTCAGAAGAGATATTTGTTCTGATACGAATAATGGATATCTCCAACACGTCGTCGACACCTTGATGAGAGCGGTTCAGTATCTGTCGTTGGATTGTTTGACGAGACCAAAGGCGATAGTATGGAATGTCCTGGGCTGGCCAGAAATCCATCGGCAGCACCAACAGAACCGTACGCCGGCCATCGTTATACGCTTATTCTCATTCGCGAACGCAAATCACCACGTTCACCGTAATGGAAGCTTTCACTTTCTAAATTTTAGGGGTACTCACTCGACAACATCATCGGGGTGCAGGCTCTGCGCGTTTTGGATCTCTTTTCGCTTCTCGAGTTTATTACTAGTAATTGCTAGTAGTTTGGTCACTTCAGGGGTCTTTTTCGGCTAGAAACTTTTCATGCTTCAATCGAAGGTTGGTGTATTCCGTCTTGCTGCGTGACTATGATCATGTCTGACATCTTGTCGCAGTGTGATTTGTCTGGTGTTTGACCCTGGCCGTTCGGTGCCCTCAGGCTTGCTCTGGGTACGTCGTGTATTGTCAACGCCCCGTATTCCAACATCGGTTCCGTAGTAGTGCCTGGGCTTGTCGACATGTTCATTTCATTCGGGCAGACCACGGGCATGATTTGCTCAGTCAGCGCCTGCTTGATCTTCAGTGGCCACATCGTCTACAATGTAGTTGTTATCACGAAGCGTCTGTCTCCTGACGAATGAATTTATCAACGGTCCTACTAGCCTCTATCTCGAGTGCGTCTCGCTCCTTCTAGTACCTGTCAATTGGCCAACTACCCTACTATGCCACTATTTTGTTGATCTTTGTAAGTTAGAACTCCACATTGTTAATTACTTATTCATCTCCCCTTGCAGTCGTCAACATTCTCCGTCTTCGGAACGACCTTCAGGAAGGTTGAATGCTTCTTTCCATGTCTTTCCATGCTTTATTTGGATCGCAGGTGTAATGTGTTCGAAAAACCCATGTGGTACAGTTCTTATCGCTCTAGTCCTTATGGTGCATTAATTGCGATGGTTCGCAATGATTGGACTCTCGACCCACAACAAAACCCTCCAGTGGGAGTCAGGGATCTAGACATCGATCATTAATCCAATGTGTATTGTAGAAATTATCAGAACGACAACAGATCGTAAGCGACGGCTGGCGTATCATTCAGGAATCAGCGCCAAGCATAACCGGTATCAGGTAGCCTTGGTGAATTCCCTGATATGATGCCAGAACAGGCTTTCCTCATCGGTCACTTCTATACTCGCCCATCCACCGACTTGTTTAACAAATTCACTTGTAGGACGATCAAGTCTGCAGCCATCGTACCCCAGTGCCCAAAGGGTAGTCCAAAATGTCTGCCACCTGGCAATGTGAGGCAGAGGATTTCGAATATGTTCGAAAAAGAGTAGCTGTCCACCAGGTTTGAGTACCTCTGTTGCGAGTGATCGGATGGTTTCCCGCCGCTCGACGGAGCACAGGGAAAGCACGGACACGATGGTGTCGACGGGCTGGTAACACCGAAGCATATGAGAATGGTAGACATGTCCTCTGCGCCACAGGCGAGGAGGACAAGCGGGCCGGTAACCTCGGTAAACCCAAGTGTTGGCGGCGCGGCGAATTTCGTCGTGCATAAGACCGTTGGGTTCGAGGGTGACGTATTTGGTGAGGCAAGTGGAAGCGAGGTATTTGGCCATGTGGCCGTACCTTGGTGCCGGAATGAGGAGAAGAGGGTGCATTTCCTGCGCCAACGTCAGAACGACGCCATGTGCATTTGGAGTGATGGGGTCTACCTTTAATCGGGAGTTGTTCTCGTCGATACCAGGACAGACCGCACATGGTGGACGGACGCTCAGCCCATACGTGGGACAGAGTGGGCCAGAAGGCGAACTGGAGCGCGATGAAGAGGTCTATGAGCTAAGTTGCGAATGAACAGAAAGAGACCTTATGATAAGATGGAGTGCGTCTTGTCGCCGTCGGACACGTGATCTATATTGGTGCGTGTTCTCTTGGCCGTGTTCTGCCTCCTCTGATTCATCGCACTAGATCCCCGTTCCTCGCTTTTACACGAACCAGCCGTCCATGTCGTCCTCCTCCCCCTCTACCGCGCCAACATTTCCGACGTCCTCACCTGCTTCACCCACTACGTCTACCCCGTCGTTCTCTGGCTCTTCCGCCCAACTCTTGCCCTCAAGGCATAGGCGAAGACTTTTGGTTACATGAACCTCACCGCCGTCCTCATTCAGATACTCATCCCTTGCGCCGCCCCCTGGTACGAAGTCATCTATGGCACTCCCACCCGGCTCACCAGGTGGTCTTGCCCGCATCGACCCCCTTTTGGCAACGACGGTTATGAAACCATATTCTCCTACTCTCCCCTCGCCTTACCTAGTCTCCATGTTGCCTGGGCCACCATCGGCGCCCTCTTCATCACCCACTTTTGGGACGGCACTTCCCAGTACGCGTGGACGTAGTCGGCGTCCTCTACTGGAGCTACCCTGTGCCTCACACGCCACTAATTCATCGACGTTGTCAGCGGCGCGCGTCTCGCCACTGCGTTTTTGTACCTCTTCATACCCAACGAACTGCGTGCCCCGGGCGGTCGCGGCGGGCGGTCAAAGTACGACCAGTATGATCTTGAAGCCAGGCGCCTTGGAATCCGACCCGACGAGTTTGCCAGCGACACCGCTGATTCGGCCGACTTGTCCGACAAGGCAGAGCTAGACCACCCGATCGTCTATCGCTCTCCGAATCCGAACCCTAATTCCAGCGTGAATCACACGTCTGGCCCAGGGTCAGGGCGAGGTAAACATGCGCCGCAGGGAGCGAAAAAAAGAAATGCGTGGCAGCTGGGAGGACATACCGGTATACTGTAAGCATTGTTAATCTCATTCGCCCGGTGGAGTCCGTTTGGTAGCAATTGGTTTGTCTTTCCACCCGTGAACCGGTGATGCTTTGGGATATTGCAGCTATATTTCTTTCGGAGTGTGTTTTACATGGTAATCAAGGAGGCGGTGCTATTACATATACTCATCTACCGAAAAGCCATTCCCTTTCATCTTCTACCGGTGACTGCGTGCGAATCAGAGGCGTCTGACAGACGTGCTAGCTCATCAGCATCAACATGTTCGTCATCGTGGTGAGCCACTCACTCTGCTCGTCCTTTCAACTTGGCCTTGTGCACTGGAATGGTCGCCGTCCCATTGACAGGCCTGCAGATAAATTGAACACCCGTCCATGTCGTAGAAAAAGAAATACAACTCACGCCTCCTCCTCAGCCTCTTGTGGCCCTTGTGCCCCCAGTGGCTGTTCCGGCTGATCGCTCCCACTGAGCCAGTTCCTGTTCCACTTCGGCTCGAGATCGCGCCAGTGAAGAATGTACACCTCCATCCTCTCTCTGCGGCCCCGGTCCGCCGCGATGAGGCTGCGCATCAATCTTGCGCGCTCTGGAAGTTCCTGTGCAAAATGTTTTGCTACAGAAAATTGATCTGCAAGCTTAACGTCTTGCACTGCGACTTCTCGCATCACCGCAACCGTGTGCGCGATGCTGTCAGGGCCGGCGGGCAGTGGCGTGCCCCTTCGCGACGACTCCGGTGAGTCGAATATGCTCTGCCTGTCGTCTGTCGTCGAGATGGTGGGTCCGTCGAGATTATGGCCTTGGGGGGTAGATGGCGATGATGGCGATCTCCCCTGGGATCGCGATGGTGCTGAAGGTGATTGTTCGGCTCGCGGCGGGGGATATGTGCTGACGATTGGATATGACCGGGATGTGACGATGGGGGGTGTGGCATCACTAGGAGAACCAGTCAGTTCCTTGGACTACGGCAGTCGAGACCCGATGCGACTCACCCGGGTGCACGATTTTCGATGACGGGGTCAGTCTGAGCGCTGGCAGGGAATCGGTCAGTTTAAGCAGTCGTCTTCGGATCAACCAAACGCGACTGACCCTTTTGACTTCTTGTGCATCGGTCCCTCTTCGTCATACTTCTCCCTACGTCACGCGATCAGTGCTTGCTCGAATGAGAACAACGACGCAGTTTTGCATACCTTTTTCTCTTTGTCGGCTCAAGGGCCGACAGCTGTTCGATGATCTTCTTGCTTTTGATATTTGCAGGGATGCCATGGGCCTGACGGGGCGCGTCAAAACTCGGGGATGACGACGATCGAAAGGAAACGTCACCTTTGCAAGTCGTTGAAGTTGGTTGCGGGAGAACGTTCGCAGCGTCGCTGCGCTCAGGTCGACAGGTGCTTGCGAGAGGCTTGGCGCCATCGACTCTCTCTTGACGGATCTAAGTACGTTAGCGGCCTTGTTTGTCTTGCACGATCGGAGGTTCATCATAGCGTTGTGTAGGATGAGGAGGGAAAGAAAGGTGGGTTCAGACGGTTCGGCGCGTCGTTTTTATGGTAAGGATCTGTGGAGGTCCACCGTTACGGAGAACAATGCAGGCCGTCGCTTTGGTCACGTCCACATACGCAAGCGAGCCGAAGAACCGGATATGGGAGCAATCTGGACTGTGGTCCGTGGACGTACGCGATCGTTGTCCCCCCTCTCCTGTGGGTTCAAATCTTTCCCCATACCAAATACACGTAGTCTGGCCAACTCGATGCTACTGAATCTTCTTTCCCTCTCGACTTGTCAAATACATAATGAAAATGCCCCGTCGCTATCTGTCTGTGTGTCTTAGTTGGACGGGGCAAGGTCGTCTATGATGGCGTCGGTCAATGAGCTTGAACTCGTTAAACGGAAAGCAACCGCCGGTCGTCGAAGCCGTGAGGAGGGTCACCGTAGCCGCGCCTGTAATCTTGGATGGCCTCTGGAAGGGACCTGCTCTGTCTGCATACGCGTGCGGTGAAGTTGATCCTTGTCTCGGCCATGATGACAGTTATGAGGTGGTGACTGGTCTGTGATCGTTGTGGTCTCTGGCCAGGATGACAGGAACCGGCTTGTGATGACTCGACGGTAGCTGCATAGAGACCTGCGAGCATCAACAAGACGAAGACGGCGACGAGAAAGGACCATCCTCTGCGTACATTGGTAATTGTCATGACGTAGCTCCGATAAGGGCTCAACAGATCAACAACAGTAGTGGGCCCGGACACGACATGAAGGTGGTTTTTTTTCGTTCACGGGAACCTCATGTAGGGAAAACTCGGTCATGGTTACATTTATGCAGTCGTACGTACTGGTGGAGAAGAACACAATCTGATGCATCTACCTTGCTATAATAATTTACCCATCCAAGACAGGTGGTGGTACATCAAAATCAACTTCGAAAAATCAAAAGATGATGATCGCGACATGCCAGACAAAAACGGTCGCTTTCTTGGTAAGAAGGGAATATCTGGCAAAGCGATTATCCATCGCTTCGACTGCCACTGATTGAATGTCTCCGGACACACGTGCGAAACCTGGATTGAACATGAACATGAACACGAGCAGGAAATATGTTGATCAAAAGGTACCTAGCGAGGGTCATCGTCATGAACACGAGAAATTCTTGGACGATCATACTTGAGTCGTTCAGATCGTAGAATACTAGCTCCACATCAAGGAAAAGATCGATCCCCAAGAAGAGAATCTGAAAAATCAAACCAAGTTTCTCCACCGAGTCATGATTTTGAGTGTAAGCCATCAGGATGGAGATGATGGCAAAAACAGCAACATATATGCGAAGATGGGACGGGGTCCATGAACCTTGAGAAAATGGCAATGGGAGCAAGTGTGATGAACATGGACAGAATCCACACATCCAACAGAAAAAAAACGTAGTCTGAAATGGGTGGTAGGGGAACACGTCGGTTTCCAGAAATTGACCCCAGAACGGATGGGGACGGTCTGGTAGAGGAGGGCCGGGAGGAATCTGACGATGTATGACACGTTGGGGCTGGCAATAGTGCATTTTCCTGAAGAGTATAGTGTAACTTAGTCCTGACACGTTTGTGAGATTCACAGCTACATTTCGTTGATCATACATGACCCCGAACCCGATATGAAAGCGACAGTGAAAGAACCCTCGGCTGACGAGACCATGACCATTTACTCGTGCTCATGACGCAGTTGGCCCAACTAGATGCCCAAGTCTCTCTTGGCTCAGATTCTCATGCCGCGGCTTGATCTCGCACGGAAGGTCTAAAGGACGCCTGAAAGAGTAGAAACCCGTTGATGCCGACTCATCAGTACGAAAACATTGGCAAGAAAGAAGAGAACACGACGCACGTTGTCAGGCCTGGGGCCCACTTCACATTGACACCATCCGGTCCCGGGTCCCACGAAGATGGCGCTTCGAAGCGGAAGACGGCAAGCAAAGTGACCATCGAGATCCAGAGAGACGCATCCGCTACGTGCCTTCCGGCGCTGTCGTAAAAACGTGACGCCCCTCTGATATGAATGTCAGAGGGGGGCTTACCAGATGCGTCGCCCGAACCCAAACGCATACGAGAGTTCGTCGGCGGATTGGTTGATTCCTTGCAGAAACCGCTCTGGCTTGAACTTTTCGGGTTCGGGAAATTTGGTCGGATCTTTGGAAATTGCCCTGGAGTTTGGTCGTCAGAATCCTAGTCGGATCGGCCAAATGCATTGATAACGTACCAGGAATTGGCTATTACCGCAGCACCTGCATGTGGGGTCAATGATGTCCTTCATGCAGGGAAGATGATCAACCTTTGGGGATATAGTATCCTTCGTAATAGTCGTCATCCACAGTTGCACGCGCGATAACTTGTAATCGTGTGAATTCCACACTCAACAAACGACTCTGTCTACTTACTAGGTGCAACTGGATGCCACCTCAACGTTTCCTTGAGTACAGCTTCCACATAGGGGAGGGAAGACCGATCTTCCCACTGAGGAAGCCTTGGTAGCCCTTCTCCGATCACTGAATCAATTTCAGCTTGAGCTCGGGCCTGCACATCAGGATATAGTGTCATGACTAAACAGAAGACCATGAGTGTGGAAAACGTCTGTTGGGTAGTGTAATCAGTGGAAGACTTCAGGGCTCTACGAAATCAGCTTCGCACCGTTTCCGATGCAGCTAGTTACACATCATTTAGACACAGCCTAGTTCAGCATATTTGCAAAACGTTTGCTTACCGCCATATGCACTTGCATAAGCTTCCTTCATTTCCTTTTCAAGATAAGCTGTTTCTGCTTCCGTTGTCGCACTGTCTTGTAACCTTAGCATGCCATCCCGAACCATCGACGGAGCTGCAGTGCCTTCAACCTAGTTCACATATGTTAATTGGTGCGACGATTGCCTCGCAACGGTGACGTGTACACACCATATTCTTCTTCGCATACTCAAAAGGCCAATCTACCAAAACTGGAACACAACTTCGTGAAATAAGTGCTTGGCGTTTGAATCTTGCCCCTGGAAACCACGCGGGGAGGTACTTGACTGGTAACCATGAGCCAATGAGTCAGGTAGGAATGGTCCACCGGGGTACTGAATGATGTTCATTGACAGTGCATGGGGGTACTTACTGAATGGGAACGCGGTTAGAATAACAGCCACTTCTGGTCGCATGAAGTCCTCTACAATCTCCAACGCGCGCTCGAGTTGCATAGCGATTTTATCATCAGGTCCCGAAATATCGTAGCCGTATACAACCGACATGATCAATGAGGCACTGAGGCTGTCGGGAACGAATAGCAATGAACGAGCAATAAGATGCAATTGAATTGGCTTACAGTTGCAGGTGTGCCTGAAACTGGTACGGTTTCGACATCAATCGCACGATTAAATCATGCACTTTTCGAAATTGGATGGGACGAAATGACGGGGCCGCGGTGTAGTGAAATGCTTGGTGGAAAAATCTGCGATGTAGGCGCCAGCGGTCACCGTATGGTAGAAATATAGAAAAAAACTCTGTGCCGAGACTATTCACTGGTCATCAAGTATACCACAAGACGAGGAAAGAAAACTCACAAATCGTTCACGGCATAAAGACCTGCAGGGCGACTAGAGTAATTATGGGACCGTCGGTCGAGGAGATCTTGTACAACCTCTTCCGAATTGAGGATGATGATGTCCTGGTGCAACAATCGAGTGTAGATGATGTTTCCTGCACATACGCATGAGTCAGGACGGGAATGCATGGCATGCAAGAACTAACCATATTCTTTACCCCACTTTGCATATGTCTTCCAGGGATGCCCGATGTCTATTCCCCAGATGTTTCCCAACAACGGAACTGGATGTGGACCAGGTGGAAGGCGTCGACGCCGAGGGTCCTCTTTGCGGAGAAGGAGGAAAAGGAGTGCGAGGGGTACAGGGAGAAAGAACCACTGGAAGGAAAACATGGGCGCAAAGTGGGGAAACGAGTTCGTAGTGCCCTGTTATCATTACAGTATGTTAGCCAATAACCGATAAAAGGGAGTTGGGACTTGTGACACTGGGACCGAGTTACTCCGAGTCATTTGGACCCAGGCCACCTCTCCCAACTCATCTCCTGCCATCACCATGGTTGCTGTCTTCTGTCACTATCACGACGGGCCATGGTTCCAGAGATCCAGAGCATATTCTTCGATGTCGCAGCTGATCTTCCTGTTGCCCATGGTCACTCGGATGAGGCTTGATGTATGAGTTCTGAGACGCGTATGAGATTTTATTTTTGGTGTGGAATAATAGGAATCGGAAGATGCGAAACTAGGTGTGCTTCACACACCTAGTCAGTGTACGAGAGAGGGAACTGAGGTAGTTACGATATGTATGCACTGTCTGCCAATCGTCCATCTCCGAAGATTTGGACATGCGATAGGAGCGGCCGTGTTCGGCACAGGACAGGAGGGACAGGAAGGGTGGCGGGATAGGCAGCGGTTTCGAGCCTGCGAAAGCTCTCGTCAGGGGGAACCGCTACCCCGACCGCCAGCCTACTTCAGAGGCGTTTAGGGAACTGTCAGCAGCACTAGACAGAGGGATTAAATCGCAGTGAGTGTGCGATGACCCTCCGCAACGCTGGTTGCTTGGATGGGAGAACGAGGGTGGGGATGAGGGAGATTCCCGATCAATAAGAAACCAGCAGTGACCGCGATGGGTATGCTCCCACCCCTGGACCGGCGACCACTTTCGTAGGGTCAGGCTGACTTTGTCGTTCCCGTGCGGTGCCACACGAGGATCCAACTCGTGTGGTCCCTACCCTCACCGAATGACTCGGCCGAAGTCCACTGAGTGTCGGAAAAGAGTCGGCCGGAAGAGAAACTGACCAATGAGTCGGATTACTCCGCCCTAATACAACTGTCCAACCTTCAAATCGAATTTGGACAATAATGTTGTCTTTGCACTTTCTAATCCTCCGACTCATGCAATCTTGCATCTGAACGAGCTCATATATTGGGCTGAACCCAAATAAAGTATGCATCGCTCCTCCACGCTATTTCCAGCACCTTTCTTTGCCTCCGTCTTACTTCCGAAGTGTATACGATAACCCCATGAGATCTCGCCTTTTGATACAAGGGCATCAATGATTCACTTTTAAAGAGCGCCGTTAGTAAGTTAGTAATTATTCTGGGTTTCAGTGGTCTATCACGATTTCTCAGAAGACGGTGCCGAGCTAAGGTTGAAACGGCGTATCACCAATGTGACAGTTACGTCTTCAAAAACCGAAATTTCGCACATCCCTTCACCGGCGCGACGCTCTCGAGTCCACATCCGATATAATCGACATATTTAATATGACTAGTGTCTTACGCATCTACCAATGCGAGCTGGGAGTCATGTCAACCCGGGAATGTTTCCGAGTCATGTTTCCATAAAATCCACACACTTGCTACGAGATAGTAAGTAGCAAAATAGGAAAAGAAAGAGAAGTCGGAAGTGGAGTGGAGCCGGAGATACCGTAGGCACTCCGAAGTGAGTCGGAAGAGTGTCGAAAAGGAGAAACTTGTAACATTCGTCAGTGCATTTATTTTAACGGACCCAAACTAAGAACTTGTCACCATCATGGGCCTCTTCCAGTCTAAATCTTTTTTCAACAGTAATGTCAATGCCACCTCAGGTCTCAAGTGGCAGCAAAAGCGTCAACAGTTTGAGATCGTATTTACACGATTAAGAAATGATCTTGTCGACCATATGAAGGCAAGAGACATGCCGATCGACGCTCTTGAGTGGTACCGTCGTGTAAGTTTCATTTGCGTATCGACAATACTTTTCTTGTCCTTACCTTCTTCTCTCCAAAAAAGAATCTCGAGTTCAACGTGCCTGGCGGAAAATATAACCGTGGCATGAGTGTCGTGGATTCAGTCGAGATTTTGAAAGGACGGCCATTGACGGAGGACGAGTATTTCAAAACGGCGACCTTGGGATGGTGTATCGAGTTGGTACGTCTCGTTCCTACGCGTTCTGTCTCGTATTTACTCTTTAGCTTAATTTTCACTCCATACCTCTGTCAGCTACAGGCCACTGCCCTTATTTCAGACGATATAATGGACCGCTCCTTCACGCGCCGTGGGCAGCCCTGTTGGCATCGTGTCGACGGCGTGGGTCTTATTGCGATCAAAGATGCGTCCATACTCGGAAGCACCATCTATCTTATTTTGAAAAAATACTTTCGAAACGAGCCATACTACGTGCATGTGTTGGAACTGTTTGATAAGGTATGTTGCATTGGTCGCACATAGATGTGATATGACCCTGACGCATCAGACACGAATGTGCAGACGTCATTACAGACGGCTATGGGCCAGTTGGTTGATTTACTCACCGCTCCCGAGGACCGTATCGATCTGAGTATGTTTTCGTTCAAAAAGTGAGCTTGTAATAGAAATTTCTGCCTTTGATATACACCTGATTGTGTTGTAGACAAGCTTTCATCGCACGATACAAGACAGCATACTATAGTTTTTACCTCTCGGTTGCGCTCGCCATGCGGTTCTGCGGTGTCCCTGAATCGTACAAGGTCGACGGGCAGCTTGTAGAGCCATATGCTGTCGCGCAGTCAATCTTACTCTTGCTGGGCGAATATTTTCAGGTTCAGGATGACTTTTTCGACTATGCTGGGGCTCCGGAGCAGACAGGCAAGGTTGGGACTGACATTGTGGACAACAAGTGTTCATGGTGCATCAATATCGCGCTGGCGGTGGCGACGCCAGAGCAGCGAGCGGTGCTGGACACGAATTACGGGCGCAAGGATTCGGAGAAGGAGGTCAGGGTGAAGGAAGTGTATGACACGGTCGGGTTGAGAGAGCGGTACAACGTATACGAGGAATATTTCAAGGTGAAGATCGAGGACTTGATTGTTACTGTTCCTGAGCCTGAGGGCAACCATCAAGGGAGGGTGTTGAGGCGGGAGGTGTTCACGGCGTTTTTGAACAAAATATTCAGACGGAGTAAATGAGTGACACCACTCTGTGTATTGTACATGTTTTATTTTGACGCTGTTGCTTTGTGATAAATTAAAAGGGCTTCTGAAAATAGACTCTGTATAACCTGTGACTCAGGACAATACAAACACGTCAGCGACATGCCTGGCTAACGCGATGAGGGTACGCAAAGCAGGTGCAAATCGTCTGATCAATGTGTCAGGAGCGCCACTGCGCTCGCAGTGGGTGCACCGAGACGACTGCGTCTAGTTTCTTGCTTGTAATGTGAAATATTTTCACTCCATCACAAGATGGTTAGGTGTTATTTGACATAACTCGAACATACACGAAACACAAACGCTTGGTCAATAACAAACAATATAGTACACGACAGCCAATATCTTTCAAGTAACGGACGATCTGAAGTAGAGTATCATCAGGACCTCGACGTACAGCGCATACACGACGATTATACCTGCAATGCTTCACAACTTGATCACCCAGCGTTCAAGGGCATCATTGTACTCCTGTGGCTTTTCTAAATATGGCCAGTGTCCAGTTTCAAATTCTACTGTCGTCAATCCACCTTTGGCATACTTCTCCATTCCCGTGATAACGTAGTCGCGGAGTCCAACATAGTCATACTTGGCCGCAGGCAAGAACGCCGGCTTTTTGACCTTGATGTCTTCCTCAATCACTATTTTATTCCGAGTTACTCGGGATTCGACGTCGAAGAATGAACGACAAGACGTACAATTAGTGTTGCCATTGTTGACACCATTAAGTCTGCTCTTGTACCAGCCAAGAGGGCTGTTTAGCCCTCCTTGTAACAGGGATGTCCTAATGTGTTCATAGTGCTTGATCACGTCAGTTTCGAGCACGCATTCCGATGCCAACACACACCTCAGGGGTCAGATAGGGTGCAGTCTGGAGCCTTCTTTTCTGCTCGACGAACCGCTCTAGCTCGCCATGCAAGTTCATGTTTGTTTTCCATACTTCGGGATCGGCAGGATATAATATGTCTAGAAACGAATCAATCTGTTTTCGTTTTCGACGCCAGAAGAATGAGTTATAGGATAACAGGTCAAAGCGAACGCTTACATTCGCCTCGATCAGATCAGCAGCGTCGTCTCTCCCGGTTAAAAGTGTCCAATAACCGAGCAAGGGACGCCCAAAAGCTTGCTTCTGATACTCGAGGATGGCATCAAATGGTGGGCATACGCAAGGTGGTTGGTATTGGATGGCAGTGAAGGCAAAGCCAAGGAACCTGTCAGAGTGCTCTGGCGAGAGTCCACTCACTACGACCGAACCCCTGGGCGATTGATTGCGTGAGTAAAATCAGACAAAGATGGGTCGACGGATACATACCAGTCATGCCCAACTGCAATTACGTTTTGAACGCCCTCCTGGTCCAGGATGTCCACCAGATCTTGGGCCACCGCAGTGTACAAAAAGTCAGAAACGTCGACGGATTTGGGCTCGGTTCGCCCATACCCGAGAACGTCCGGTACGACCAGCCCATACCCCTTTGGCTGGAAATAGTTGATCTGATGGTACCAGTCGTACGACGTCGATGGAAAGCCGTGGACAAACAAGAGGGTCGGCTTTCCGGGGTGGGCCTCGGAGAAGAGGTAATGATAGACAAAGTTTCTGCTAGTTTTCTGTGTTTTGGACTGCACGTTGTCCATGGTGGGAGCTGATGAGGAGATGGCCTGTGGGGGGACACTTAAGCCGAGCGTCTCTCACAAAGAACGCGAATACTGAAGCAAGACGTTAACATTGGACTACATACAACAAGAGACTTACCTGAAGCAAGATGAAACCAGAGCGAGGAAACTGAAATGTCTGCCTCAGACTTATATAATGCGGATATGCAAATTTAGTGCAGGCGGGACCCTGCGACATATGACGGGTATGTATTATGGTGGATGAGTAAGCACAGGCGGGTGCGACGACGAGCGGATTGAATAAGTGCAGGCAGGTGCGACTTGTGGCGGATATGTATTACGAGCCGCGCCTTTCCTTCGGACGCGTTATCGCATAATCAGTGAAGAAATAAAAATTTATTCCCTAAAAGCGTTCGTCTGTTGACGTCAAAGATTACATGCACGTTGCATTCGGGAGGTATCGTATGAGTAACTGTTGATGTTGGGCCGCAGCGCGATGAAATATGTGCGTGATAGGAGGAGTGCGAAGCATCAGGCCAGACGTTGCATCAAAATGGCTGCGCGAGCATAATGGTTAGGTGCACAGGTAACGGTGAACGCATGCCAAGAAATCGGGACAAACTCCAATAGGCATGAAAATGACGTTCATGCGGAAAGTTGCATTGCGCTTTGACATGGAGAGGAAGAGTATGACGGGCCGGACTGGACAATAAAAGATTTTTGTCGATCCTTACCTAATGCTACCCTAGGAACGCTACTCGACATCGCCCGCGCGGCGCATACGCTTTCCTCCAGTCTCTTATCACGTCGACTGGAGTTCTTACTCCGTGCAGCCCTTTTCCCTGCGCTCTGTTACTGTAATGTGTCTGAAAACCTGGGTAGGCGGCAGCAGTGCATTTTTCTGGAGAGTATAATGTAATTTAGTCCTGACACGTTCGTGAGTTTCTCAGTTACATTTTGTAGATCGTACATGACCCCGAACGTGATATGAAAGCGACAGTGAAAGAACCATCGGCTGGCGAGACCCTTTGCTCGTACTCATGACGCAGTACTTGGCCCAATCAGATGCCCAAGTCTCTCTCGACTCAGATCCCCGTGCCGTGGCTTGATCTCGCACGGAAAGCCCTCTGGACGCCTGAAAGAGTAGAGACCCGTTGATGCTACCTCCTCAGTACCAAAATATTGGCAGGAAAAGAAGAGAACACGACGCACGTTGTCAAGCCTGTGGTCCACTTCACATTGACACCACCTGGTCCCGGGTCCCACGAAGGTGGCGCTCCGAAGCGAAAGACGGCAAGCAAAGTGACCACCGAGAACCAGAGAGACGCATCCGCTACGTGCCTTCCAGCGCTGTCATAAAAAAGTGACGACACTCTGATCTGAACAAAAAATGAATGTCAGAGGGCGTACCAGATGCGTCGCCCGAACCCAAACGCATACGAGAGTTCGTCGACAGATTGGTTGTTTCCTTGCAGAAAACGCTCTGGCTTGAACTTTTCGGGTTCGGGAAATTTGGCCGGGTCTTTGGTGATTGCCCTGGAGTTTGGTCGTCAGAATCCTAGTCGGATCGGCCAAATTCATTAACAACGTACCAGACATTGGCTATTACCGCAGCACCTGCATGTGGGGTCAATGATGTCCTTCATGCAGGGAAGATGATCAACCTTTGGGGATATAGTATCCTTCGTAATAGTCGTCATCCACAGTTGCACGCGCGATAACTT
>JBBPMF010000428.1:0-27618 GCA_038090175.1 Austroboletus eburneus | reverse complement strand
GGGTGGAAGGGCCACAATCATCCATGAGATGATATGACGTGCGCATATCGCCAGCGTCTCTGCTGGGAACAAAGCGATCTCCGTACTCTCTGTGGGCACGAGAAGGATTTTCTGGCGATTCGGGGCCTGAGGTATCGCTCGCGGTGAGTTGTGAGTAGTTGAGGGCGGGGATGGGAGCGGGTACGAGGGCGGGGGGCGTGACGGCAAAGGCGGGATTTACGCGTTGTCTGTTCCTTCGAGGGGTGTCGTCATCGGTATCTTGATGTGCGGCGCGCAGTCGTTTGCCAAAGGGCGAGTTTTTGAGGCCGGACATGGCGCAGGACGAGGAGGGGGGCGGTGGTAGCAGGTTGGCGGGGTGCGAGGAGGGGAACGGCGGCGAGAACGACGTGGATGCGGTGGGCAGGGTATTAATAAGCGAGTCGGGGAGTGGGAGCGCACAGGATGGCGGCTTGACCGACCCGGGGCAGGGGCAAAGCGAGTCGCAAGAACGGGGGAACTCAACGACGCGTCGATTACCTAACGACCCCGTCGCTCACTTTTTTAATCAGCGACGTACCACAAAAACACCAAAAAAATTCAGTAAAAAAAGATTTCGACAAATGCAGAAACAAGAGAAAGACGTAGTCATCGTGAACGTCGTCCCCCATTTCATCCTACCGGGGCCAGTCGGGTCAAGAATCGCGTTCCAAGAATCGCTTCTTCCGCGTATTCAAGCGGAGACTGAACAACTCAGTTGCTGTGCTGCAAGAAAATGACTCGTCGTCAGTCGACGTGCTCTGGTGTAGCAACACGTACTACCCGCCGAGCTCAACGAGAGAGCGCGTGCGATGCCTACCTGACAAGCTACTCTTCTCCAGATAGCCCTTGTACGCGCGTGTTCTTGGAATCTGTGCAGTACGATGTATGCGAACGAGGTGGCACTGACGGAGGCTCGTCTTCTCCCGTAGGACGGTCTCGGCGGTGATGATCGAATTTCCAGTACTTTGCATGTCTGTTTTGCAGAAGACACGGTAATGGGCAGTGAGATAGAAGCATGACTACGTGGCGTCGTGCAGCAATTCCCACTCTGGCTGATTGGTTCATGGCGAAAACACGCCGAACTCGTCATGGTGATCTGTCATGCGGGCTTCACAAATATCGATCAAGTATCAGTCCGCCCTGACGATGGCCCTCACTGTACGGTCTCGTCTTTTACTTAGCCTCACCTAATCCCTACTATTTGCAGCCTCCAGCTTGCTCGTACCATACCCAATAACAATGTCATCGTGTCTCATCATCTGTGGCTTATGATGCATGTATAAGTCTGTGGTTGGACTCGAACTGGTAGTCCATGACACCATCATCTTTTTGTACAGTCCGCTTGCAGAACGGCTGGATCCCGTACCAAGTTACAGCTCACGGAGACAATCTGCGACGCCCCTCCCCATATTCTTGCAAGTGGACAGCGCCAATTTAGTATACGTGGCCATAGAGTTCTGAGGGACGTCGTAACTACTCCGAGTCACGATCGGCGCGAATGCAAAGCATGTAACAAGTAGTTTATAATAGTGGCCAAAGCGATGCGATGTAGGTCCTCGATGCGTTGGACCTCGGCGTAACTAAACGATCCTCATCTGATTACGTCACAGACGCAGAATGGGAACCTTGGTTGGATTTACTGTAATCTTGAACGGAGCAGTCATGAACATCCGCGATCGGTTAGGGGCCATTTTCGCTTTCAACAGCGTGCCTACGACGATCCTATTGCTCGTCGTGTATGCTGCGATATTCATCTCCGTGCTCGTCACGGACACCCTCCCTGCAGTCCCCAAGAACACCCGGGGGCTCGACCTCGACCAGGCTTGGTGGGACCTTCACCGCGTACACGTTTTCCCTGCTGTCTTATAGTACTCCACTGACATTTTTAGACCAGGTATCTGCCAGACCACATCCGTTCAACTCTCACGCCAATGATCTCGTCCGTGATTTCATCCTTGGTCGCGTCCGAGACATAGCTTCGCGGTATCCCTACATCACGATCGAAGACGACGTCATTTCAAATGCATCGTGGACAACTAGTCGTTTCTCGACCCACCCACACGCCGTCTACCAAGAAGGCAACAACATTCTCGTCAAAGTACCAGGCACCAACCCTGCCTATCAAAAATCTCGGGGTTACTTGCTGTCCGCTCACTATGATTCGGTATCTACTGCGCCCGGTACTACTGACGATGCGATGGGAATCGTTACGCTATTGCAGATGGTGGAGCACTTTGCAAAGTATCCTCCTGAGAAGACAGTCATATTCAATTTCAACAACAACGAAGAAGCTGGCCTCAACGGAGCTCACGCGTACGCCTAAGACTACAATTTTAGGAATTGGTACTCATCTCCCTTGCAAGTTTCTTACAGCACCCATGGGCGAATGTTTGTGACGTTTTCCTAAATCTCGAAGGCGCCGCTGCAGGAGGGTTTGTTCCATTGCTTTTCTGTGTTGCCGACATCCACCATTGATAGCTTTGACCAGTCGTCCGGTATTGTTCCGAGCCACGAACATTGCGCCGCTTTCTTCCTGGACAAGTAATCACGTCCCGCACCCACATGCCAACGTACTTCTTGCGGACTCCTTTTCACGTGGCCTCGTACGTTCCGGAACCGATTATTCGGTATATGAACAAGCAGGCTTGGACGGTCTCGATTTCGCCTTTTATAGGGGAAGAAGTCGCTATCATACTTGGCACGACTCGATATCAGGCATGGAAGGTGGCAAGAGAGCCCTATGGGCGATGGTGGAAGCTACTCATGGAGCTAGTCTGGCTCTCGCAAATGATGATGCCGTCCATAAACAACGCCTTGCTCGCCAAGAGAAACCTGTTTATTTCGAACGTGAGCATGTCATAGTATTTATTATATACTGATGTCTAAAAGCTAGCTAGTATTCGGTGCTGCTCTGGTGATCTTTTCTCTGGAATCCATGTTCATCACGAACGTGGTTTTACTCTCTACGGGTCCCATAATTCTTTTGCTCCTTGCATATTCGAAGCGTAGCATTCGACTGTGTAGAGATGTTCGACGCCGGCCTCCCCGACTCAATGGAAATGGTATTCCAGAAAGCATGACGGTTGGGGAACGGGCGTTAACAGTAATGAAAAGGTTCGGAACTGGGTGTTGGATATCAACCAAGTTCTGGGTTGCTTTGGCGATTAGCATCGGTCTTCAAGCAGCTCTGGTTGCGGGATATGTCAACTTGAATCCATTTGTACGGCGCCCCTTTCCATTCAAGGTCGATTCCTGACACATTGTCAGATTCTTCACTCTCATCCTTTCATGGTTTTCACTTCAGCCTTGTCATTGGCTTATTTGTCGACCGTCCTGGTAGTTTCCTTCCCTTGTAACATTCGCGGCATAACTTCAGCCCCGGAACAACAGAAACTCTCTGTTCTTCTACAGTTGTACAGCTTCACTTGGGTGTTGCTGGTCTTCTCCACCATTGTACTGCGAAGTGCCGAGATAGGAAGCACCTATTTCATCACTGTCTGGAATGTATGCACTCTCCTGGGATCCATCGTTGGTCTAGTCGAAGCAATGACAAATGCACCTGGTTTTGAAGCAGAAACGCCAGAGGAGCCTCGTGCTTATGTGGGACGCGTTCATTACCAGGCTATTGGAACAGAGGATGCGGATGGACAACAATCATCAACCAGGATCGCAGAGGATCCTGAACCCAGTGAAACCACACCACTCGTCCCAAGGGAGAACTTGCATCCACCAGTACCACCCCCTGACGAAGGAAAAGGTGCAATCGGATGGTGGATATTGCAACTGCTGCTCGTAGTTCCCTTTCCTGTCATCTTGCTGTCCCATATTTCGATCATGATCTTAGGTGGCATGAGTCAAACCCTCATAGATGGAAATAGCCCCTCCCTCAGTGAGTCTCACTCCGTGCAATGCAATATATTCTGCTTACAGGTCGATCTAGCATATAGCGTCGTGTCTCTACTCGCTCTCTTGATCATTTTGCCGATAGCTCCGTTTAGCATCAACCTTCATCGATTGTTGACGCTCCTCGTGCTTGCCATATTCGCTCTTTCGACAGCGTATACTTGGGTTGTATTCCCTTTCTCATCGAAAACACCGCTCAAAGTCTATTTCCTCCAAACTGTAGACCTCGCCACATCAGGGACGGGGACTGAACGTATAACGACGGCACTAACTGGGCCAAAACAATTCTTGGCATCTCATATCTTGCCGCAACTTCCGTCCACCTCCACCAAGCCCGTCATTTGTTACGACGCAACGGACAGGGTCGGTTTACAGACATGTACATGGGAGGTTGAGATGGACATGGCACCCTCGCCCGGAGGAAAGATCATGTCCTACGATATCGGTAAGCCATGGGTATCCCGTGATCTGGATCGAACAGGGCCGAACAGTGCTCGTGTTACCGTGCAAGGTCTCAACACCCGGTTCTGCACGCTCACGTTCACGAACCGACACGTGTCCAAGTTTAGCGTCGCCGGGGACGGGAACAAGGGCGTCCAAGATGGCTACGACGTCCCTGAAAAAGGAATCAATCGGATCGAGCTTTGGAGTCGTGATTTCCATAAATCGTTCGAGGTGACGGTTGAGTGGGAGGATGGACATGCCTCGGACGACGGATTACGGGGACGGATTAGCTGTGGTTGGGACGAGTATGAGAGCGCGACGATCGGTGGGGGACGGTCTGGGGGAGCGATTCCTTCGCTGGAAGAAGTTTTGGAATTTTTGCCAGAGTGGGCGGTGGTGTCCAAGTCGACCTCGGGGCTTTTTAGTGCGGGGAGGGCGTTTTCGGTCTGACGGTCGCAGGTTTGGTGTAAACTTACAAGGTAGTCTCCCGCACTGCTGCCGCGTCGTTCTGCTTCAAATATGAACGTTCTCCTGGACCCTTTATGGGGGACAAAAATGAGAAGCCGACTCGGATTTCGGTACACTTTTTGGTAGGTCACTTCACAGAAGCAACAAATTCAAGGTCTCCGTCTCCGACGTAGCATGAAATCAGAAACCCGCCGAGTTACATTCGCCCAATCCCGTACGTGCATGCCAAGACTACACTTGATATGCTAATCTAGAATCATAATGCTATCATCACAGAGTAGTTCGCCTGCACCGTATCTGATTCCTGCAGGGAATCCGTCCAGATCCCGGCGAAAGTCAGCGCAAGCGCATTGTCACGAGGTAATTATTACTACACTGGTTCTGCAACGACCGCATCAATTACCATTGGAATATACAGTCCGTCAGACACCTGAATATACCATTGGTCCCATCTGACGCGCCTTTAACCAACCACCGTGGGGACTTACCTGCACCATCTGATTCCTGCAGGGCGTCTTCAGGTCCCAGCGAAAGTCAGCGCAAGCGCATTGTCACAAGGTATTTATTACTACGCCAGTTCTGCAACGACCGCATCAATTACCATCAGAATATGCAGTCCAGAAATTGCTGCTCGTCTCAGAAACCTGAATATACCATCGGCTCCATCAGACACGTCTTTAACCAACTACCATGCGGACGTGAGGAACATGGAAGAACATGGTAAAATGGATATCGATACGGAGTATCAGGTACCTGAGATGATTGTTGACGCAATAGTAGTGGAAACGAAAGGACAATAACCACGCATGCCAGGAATGACACGCGTCATACTCGAAATTTTTTTGGTTTCACTGCATAGCCAGATACTACAATGTCGATAGCATCATGTATTCAGAAGGCAGACCCTACCTCTCATCTTCCAATACAGCCCGAGAGTCATACGTCTGCTTCATCGTCCATCGCAATGTCCCTGCATGGTGGATGGCTTAGCCTGACCTTCGATATCCCTTGAGCTACAACACGGCGTTGGAGTTCTGTCAGCATTTTCGAACAACTGCTTATAAAGAGTGTCTGAGCGAGCAAGAACGAGACCAAGGACGCAACACACATGGGCCACCCTTCATTTTCTCTTCTTTGTCGACCTGACCGACCCTTGGGCCTTGCTTCCCTTGCCCTTGCCCACGACGGTGACACCCTTCCCAGACTTGACGAGACTGTTGAGTGCAGCCTCTTTTTCTTCCTTGGCGGACCCTTTTCGTTTGGTGGATCCCGTCCTCGTCCTGGCATATTTGTCCAGTGCGTCGTGCATCCGTTTTTTGGCCTTTCTTTCCTTGGTACGCCGCGCGCGTTTTTCGGCGGGGGTTAGCTCGCTGCGTACACGGACGTCGGCAGAGGACGTGGGTGCGAGGATTTCTTCTGGGGCGAGCATGCTGGCGTGTGATTTGGTTGAGGGAAGTGCTGATTCGAGGGAAGCAGCCGGGAGGTCGGACACGGTCGTAATGTTTGCTTTTGGCTATCGCCCCGCGCTCGAATGAGTACCATGAAGAGGGACGGAAACGGTAGACGTACTGGCTTGGGCACATGATGGGCGTTGCAGAGCGCGTCCAGCTTGGCACATATGCCCTCCCACAACTGCGTGATCTCGTCGTGTTCTCGTTTGAGCCGACCGTCTCTGTCGTCGGCTGACGTGCCCATCTGAGCAGCGACGTATTCGCCTTCATATATCTGGGCGAGGGACTGGGCGGACTTGGTGTCCCGCAGCTCAACGAGGCGGGAGGGCAAAAATGGCAGAGCGCCGTCTGTGGGTCGACGCACGACGTCGTCAAAGCGGCCCTCTTTTACGCGGGCTTTGATGCGGTCTTCGAGGGCAGCGACGACGTCATCGGTGATGATGGGGACGTTGCGTGCGGTGCGCTCGAAGTCGAGATCTTCCTGGAGGAGCGAGTCGTGCGGACGAGAGCGGGCAGAGGCCTCGCCGACGAGCGTCCATTCTTTGGCGGCGACGTTTTGAGTTTCGAGCTGTTTTATTTCGGATTCGAGCGTGGCGAGTCGCCGTTGATGAGCGGACATGATGGCAACAACAAACACGATAGTCGACCTTTCTCATCCACTGCGAGAACCGCTGCCATGCTATCCGGGCGACCCCCCGTTCAAAATGTCCCTCGCTTGTTCGTCGAATCTACCCGGAGACTTGGTCGTCCACGTCCACGCGCTCTCGCTTGGAACTCACACCGGCACACACATCGACGCACCGTTCCACTTCTTCCCTAACGGTCAGAAACTACACCGGATCCCAATCACACAGTTCATCGGCCACGCTGTCATCGTTGACATCCGACCCCTTGCGCAGGAGCGACGCATGATCAGCTGGTCGGACCTGATCAACCTCAGCGGTGTGCCGAGGGCACTCTCACGCGTTGGCTCGCGCAGGGAGGGCAAGGCAGACATTGTGCTGTTCTGGACAGGCTGGGACGAGCGCTGGGACACACCGTCGTACTTTGCGCATCCCTATTTCTCGCACGACGTGGGCCATGCACTGCGGGAGCTCGGCGCCAGGATCGTAGGCGTGGACACACTCAGCCCGGACGAGACGCCTGCAGACGAGGACGCAGAGGCCGAGCATGGGTGGGGGATGCATGAGACGTTGCTCCGCGATGGGATACTCATTTGTGAAAATCTACGGGGCCTTGGGGAGCTCTTCGTGGACGATGGCGAAGATCTGGCGTGGGTCAGTTTGATGCCGCTGAGCGTACACGATGCGGACGGGGCGCCTGTGCGGGCGTATGGTTGTAGAGGTAGTCCTGTCCGTGCCTAGATACGTGTTGGTCTGAGAAACTTTAAAAAGTCTACTTTCTTCTCAGAAGCGGTCATGTCAAGTCCGTAATTGTGGTTCTCTCATCCCACCTCTACACAGACACATGAGCGACAAAACCCCTAAATGGTTAGTAAACCTACCATGCCAAGTAACCCATTTTGCGGCTTGAAAGGTCGCAGCACTCGTCCAGGGTCCGAGTGTTGTCCCTGTGGACACCATTGTTCACAGCTTTGATAGGCCCACGTCCACAACATCACAGGTATAAAAGTCTCTACGATGGCGTCGCATGCACCCATCACCTGCCATGCCCGCTCTGCCCCAGGTTCCTCGCGTAGGTACTTCTTACCTTCTCTGCCGTCCGAGTCTCACTTACTCTACAGAACACGGAGCGATCTGATCGACCACTAAATGACAATGACGACGCGCGTTCGATCGTGTCGCAGCTTGAATGCGAAGAGGATCATGATGAATACACCCTCAGTGCCTACGGCGATATATCCCTCAGCGATGACCATGTCCTCGAGCCTACACCGCCCGGCCAAAGCCCTTTGCAGCACAAGAGCCACCGTCCCCGTTTTCGTCTTCGGTTGCGGCGCCCACCAATGCCAAAGAATCGCATGAGCTTTTCATATGTGCCCGATCCGCTGCCAATTACCGGCGGGGTCGAGAACGACAAAAATTGGCCGGGTAGCCCCCGCAGGCGAATTCTCAAAGTAAGAGCTTTGTTGCTTCTGCTTTCTTTGCTCATGGTCGTTCTCAGAGCTCTCACAAGCTCCAACCACTCGTGTCTCCGTTACCTCCTCTCAACCTGCAACCAGCCGGTTCTCCCACTCGCTCCCAGAACAATGGTTCGAGCCTCGCAAATTTCTTTAAAGGCTTGTTACCTTCATCGCCCTCCATCCACTTGTCGCCGCCAGGCTCACAGGTCAGCAGGATAAGTGCTCTGTCACACAAGGCGGATGAGCAAAAGACAAGGGACCCTTCGGGGCGAGACGGTGCAGTGAAACCACGTCAAGCGTCGCCGTCCTCCGTTCCTAGACAGGACAAACCTAAGCCGACGCCTTGGCGGACCAGGCTGCCCCCTCGACTTCCGATACCAAAGTGGGACATGTAAAACACGGCACATTTATCACGTTTACTTTCACATTCATCATCTATGCTGTCCCTCTCCATTCTCAAATTGTTCCTGTAACACTAGTGTCGATTCTGAGTTGTTCCATGACTTTACTTAACTGTAAATCTATACCGCCATTGACCCCGTCGCGATAAAGCTTTTCCGTGGAAATTAGTGACTATCATCCCCTGCCCAGTGCCAGTGCAACGACAGTGCTTCTGCTTCTTGAGTTATCTTTTTTTGTCTTCCGAGCTTGGGCTAGTGAATGTGTGGGGAAGCCAGCCGATATATATAGCAGATGAGCGCTTGAGCCCCAACACCGCGAAATATCCAACTTGATTCCGGCGCGTGGCGATCTCAGCCCATTCCTCCTCCGACTTGGCTGCTGCCGCCATTCCTTCAGCTTCTTGCTGCGTGTCATGCCCCCCTCGTACTGCTCGGCAGGCGCTCAGCCCTCTACCCCGCAGCCGACTAGAGTGTTCTGGCATGCTTGTCCGCTCTTCTCTGTTTTGCATCCAGCTCCCTCGTCTCGCATACATCCTTAATGTTGAATACAAAGGACATGGTGGCGCGTAAGTTATTCTCAGCTCTCCATCGCTTCTATAATGCAGACCTTAAATTCCAGAAGTTGACTTCAGACAGCCCACGCGTACTTTCAGCTCACCGTCCAACCCCACCCTTTTCTACGACGAAGACCAAGAACCATTAACGACTGTTCCAGACTATGATGGACAGCTCTGCCTTGTCCTGCCGCGACTTCACCAAATGGGTTGGTGAGGTTGCCTTCACGGCATCACACGAAGCAACAAGAGCGCATCTTCACACCTACGTTCGGTCGCGAGGAGCCTGAGGGAAATCTTGAGCACCGGGCTCATGCAGTATGTGTTTATTTTCTGTGTTATGCTTCTTTGTAATCTATGTACAATCAGAGGTGCTTTTTCCTCTCGCCGAGCAATCCATGGATGCGCTACTTGAGCAGGCCTCCGAAGATCTCGAGAATTCGTTCGTTCCTTTGATGCAAACCAGTAGCAGCCACGGACCAGGAGTTGTCAGACACATCTCAGCGGTGCGAAGATTGAAAGAAATGGTGGTCATGCCATGGATTTATTCGGTTCAGAATATGCGGGTGTATGCCAGGAGGACGGCAAAGTGTGGGGCACTACCCCACTTTACTCGACTCTCCACTTGGCTGGAGAGTCGAGTAAAGCAGAGTAGTGCCCCACATTTTGCCTGATTATCATGTCCTTTTGTTTGATTTTTCAATACATAGTCTTAGCCTGGCAAACCTGCCTAATAACTTAGAAAGCCGTGGGAATGAATTGTGTGGGAGTGAGTCTTTCGCCTCAGAATCAAAGTTTACTCAAGATATGACTCGAGCCTTGCCAAATTTCCACCGAACCCACACGACGCGCTCTAAACATGTCGTTGTATCTGATGTGTCCAAGACATAGAAGGTGGCCCACAAGGAAGACCTTTCGATCCAACTTGACACACTCAAAAAGGTCCTACACCATTGACACTTACGGCGACAACGTGCTCATCCATATACCCAAGGCCAACATATACCGATTCGGAGACTCCAACATCACCGCGCCCGTCTTTCGAGATGTTGACTGGACCGTGAGAGAGGGCCAAAACTGGGCCGTCATAGGCAGCGGTTCCAATCAAAAGACGGCTCTATTGCAGGTACGCTGCGTAATCGTCAACTATACAAGGACTCTTCAGTGACGATCGGCAGACGTTGCGCGGACACATGCGGATCGCCCCTGCACCACCCCCACCCGGCGGCCTCTTCCCATTCCTGTCCCACCCACCGAGGGACCCCCACACCGCCATCTCTCTCGTGTCCTTTGCCCACCGACCCAGCTCAGCGGGAAGCGCCTTTTACGACTACACCGCACGCTACGGCGCCGTGTTTGAGGAAGACCGGATCACGCTCCGCCAGCACATGTTTGGTGAATACGACTTTCTCAACCTCCGTCCCAAAGGACACGCCAAAACGCCCGAAGAATCGGCCATGGATGACGCGAAACGGACCAGGTTTGATGATTTGGCTAGGCGGTTGGACTTGTCTCCGCTGCTCGACCTGCCCATGGTCGCGCTGTCCAACGGACAAACTCGTCGAGCGCGCATCGTCAGGGCCATTCTCGCACAGCCAGAGTTGCTGCTTCTTGACGAACCTCTCAGTCTGTTCTTCCCCTCCTTGATTCGCCACGATGCTGACGCGGGCTTGCAGCGGGCTTGGACGTGGACAGTCGACCGAACGTGTTGTCTGTTCTCCGATCGCTTCACGAGGCACGTCGACCGAGAATCATTCTCGGACTCAGGATTCAAGACCCCATTCCGGATTGGATCACACACCTCGCTTGGGTCGCCGATGGCCAGATTTTGACGGGAACCAAGGATGGCGTACTCGAATCTCGAGCACGAGCAGCCAAAGGAGACAGCTCGACAACTTTTTCTGCATCGGCGAAACGTGTACAACACCAAGGAAAGCCCGTCGTCATGTTAAAAAACGTGAACGTCGCTTATGGCGAACGCAAGGTAAGAAAAAAAAGTTTTGTACGCGTCTCACCATCTCACCATATGAGACAGATACTAAAATTGATCAACTGGACTATCCGTGAGGGCGAGCGTTGGCATCTTCAAGGTGCAAACGGTACGGACAAGTCTTCCTCTTCTGAATTGCATCCGATGCTTCCATTCCAGGATCGGGCAAAACGACACTCCTATCCCTCTTGACAGGCGACCACCCACAATCGTACACCCAACTCGGCGAATCACGCCTCGAACTTTTTTCTCGTCCGCGCCCTCGGATTCCGACCCCCCACCTCCGCGCTCTCATCGGCGTCGTCTCGCCCGAGTTAGCCAATGCGTACCCTCGGCGCGCCAACACGACTGTCTGGGACGTTGTCGGTACGGGGTTCGACGGCACGTTTGTCCCTGGCGGACCGCATGGTGTCGGACGTGGCGTAGACGGAGACCTGACCGAGGATGTTGGGCAATGGCGCGTGCAGCGTGTTCGGGCGGTCATTACCGGGCTCGGACCGCGCGCGTGGGCCGCTGGCGATACGGAGCGGCGATCAGAGCGCGACGATGCTTGGGCTGCTGAAGACGAGGCGTTTGCGCGGCGCGCGTTCGTGGATCTCTCTCCTGGCGAACAGAGCATGGTTTTGCTGATGCGCGCGCTCGTTGGGCGTCCTCAGCTCGTGCTCTTGGACGAGGTGTGGGCGGGGATGGACGACCGGATGGTTCGGGCGGCGCAGCGCTATCTGCGCACGGACGGTGTTGGTCCCGATCAGGCCGTCGTGGTCGTTAGCCATTGGGAAGAGGAGGTGCCGTGGAGCACCGAGGACGGGCTATGCAGGTTCCAGTTACACGATGGAGTCGGGACCCATGCTTGAATGCTTGTAGATGCGCTCGAAATGGTGCACGAATGGGATGTTTTTTTTTGCTTTTCGTTCAATACATATCCACGACAACAAGCAACGACGATGGCTGAGCATGAGCTCGGTACAGTAGCAGTCCGATGCGGCACGCCGGACCAACGGACACGGATAATTTGGATCACAATACCTAGTCATACAGCATTTCATTAGAGGAAAATAGGAGGAAAAACTTCTCGAAGCATATATTTACATGTACATGAGCTGTTTTACCATAGCATGTCGGGAACAGTGCCCCAGTCGCTACTCAAAGAAGACTTGGCGCTGGAAGACCAGCCATTGCTAGACCCCGAGCCTTTGCCGCGCTTCACATTCGTATTTGCACTACGCTTGGACTTGAACTAAGCATCGCCATCGTTCGCGGCACCGAGTTCAGTATCGACTTGGTCAGCCCAGCTGGAAGATGCGTTCGTCTGTTCAGGCTTCTTGCCCAGCGGCTTGTCACCGCCAGGACCGTCGGTCGTCTTCGTCGTCGCAGGCCCACTGGCCCAGGGGTTGTAGCCACTCTGGGACGTGCCCCAGCTCGCATTGAACGTGGTGTCATTCGCAGTGCTCTCGACTACAGCAATCTTGGGCTTGATTTCAGAATCCGAATTACCCCACCTGTCTTCCAAGAAAATCTTGGGTTTCTCCTCCGCATTCGACCCTTGCGCTTCTTGCACTTCTCGGCTTCTTCGGCGCGAAGTTATTGAGCCTCAGTGCGTAAACCCTTTTGCAGACAATGACATGCGTTTTGCACGATACTGGCTTGGGAGCCTCCATGCCGTTTTGTTTGGAGGGCGGAGTAGGAGATTTAGCGATGCAGTCTGCGAGGCACGATTGGAGGCGAGAAGGCGCGGAGCACAGGGGTGTTCGTCGGGGGCGAATCTCGCCACTGGAGCAGAAACAGGTTTTTTGCTCGTGTCTTGCCCTTCGGATGCTCTTTTCACACTTCCGCTCGCTGTAGGTTTCATAGCAGGCTGGCATCACCGCAAGGTAGAGATCTACAGGCGGATATGAATAACACATCATGACAGTATGCAATGTACCCTAAATGCATGTCATGTCAAAGGATAAAAAGAGCTTGAAGCTGGTGCCAGATTATAGTATAGGCCAGTCTCTGATCGAGAGTGAGTGCAAAATTTGAATCTGGGTTAGTACCCACGCATGGTTGGCCTGTTTGGGTTGCCAAGGATCGCGTCCTACGTTGACCGCGAAGCCGTCGATGCCATTCTGATGATAAATAGTGATATCCAATAGCAAATTATATCCCCGACTCCCACGAAGTGGAGGAGGGTTTGTGGGACGCAATTTCGTTCCCATTCAGTATACCGATAGGAGTTTCTGACTATGAAATGAGCTTCCTGGCTTAGCAACGCGGTTACTGAGGGCGTTTGGTTTAACTGGAGCTGGAAGAGGGAGAAGCGGATGGAAAACGACCCCCCTCGGTATCTCGGATCCATTCGGAAGACCCGACGACTAGAAATGTCAGCAAATCATGATTGTACTAGCAATTGTGTACAGACCAGGCGGAGGGACGGCATCGACAAGTGGAGGTGCTTTTATCGTGCCGAAAAGAGGCCCGTACTCTTCTGCTCTCCTATGGGCACATCGGAAAAGTGAGCCGCGGAATATAAGATGAGAAGGAATGGCGCTCGTCCAAGAGTTGATGTAAAGACCAATGACATAAGCCAATCAGCTCTCTTTCGGTTCCACAGCGCACTAGGCAATGGCCGACCACGATTCCCCACAAAATCTATATGCAAAAAACTTGCGACAAACATTTGGGTACCCTTTGCGGTATCCAGAGCCAAAGCGTAGCCTTCCAGAGTCCTACAAAGAAAATGGACTTCAAATCGGTGATGTCGGCTACGTTGATGGAGATGGCATGTTTTTAGTGCAGTTCAACATATGCTCTACCCTAGATCACGACCTTCACCAGACGAAGCGCAAGGATCTAGCTGGTCTTGTTGGTCTGGCTTCGTTTGATCCGAATGAAACACTTCCCGTTCTCAACGCATTCCCCTTCAATCGTGTAATTTGCCATGGAATTCGGAGCTCTCAGCCTGAGGCTGGCGTTGACAACTTGAAGCACACCCGAAAGTAGCCTCGTATCATTTTTCTGACATATGCAAAATGCTGACTGCGTATGTGTAGATTCATGCTGTGTTCTACGTCAGGCGCGATTCTTATCCTCCCATCTGGTGCTCTGCTCCAAAAACTTGACGAGAAAAAGGAGGATGAGTTTCGCCAGCTGGCGAAGAAGTATGCACTGAGATGGTGTCAGAGTACTGAACGCGCGTCTCTCTATCTGATCACTGGGTTTTACAAAACAAGTTCATGGCATCTTGCCTCATTTCATGAAGAAAGGCCTGCTGAGCAGGTCCTTTTGGAATGCGACAGCACTGGAAGATATACTTGGGACCCCACATGTGATTACCGCCAGAGTACTGGTGAAAACCATAATCAGAATCAAACTGTACTCATATCGGGCTTCAAGATACAGATTAGGGAGTTGCCCGGGGATAGCCATGTTTGGATTGAAAGGTTGCAATCGAACTCAAACATCCGATCCAGCTTGTCGTGTTATGCAAGCCTCCTGCTTCATTACTTAAAGTGGATGGTGTTCATGTTGTGGAACCACGTGACATTTCGAGACACGGATACGGGCTCAGCGCGTGTCGACCGTGTTCCTGCCGCGCTATCCCAGGTATGACCATCATGACTACGATATTCAAACCAGGGTGACTCATTAATTTTCAAGCCCTTTCATCCTTCTGATGTCATCAATGATTACCTACTACGAAAGGTTTGCATGATATACATATCCTCACTTGTACTGACATTCTAAATACTAGAATCAAAACGTCCGAGTGGCCATTACTCATGACAGCGAGTGGCTGAACATGCTCGAAGAGGTTAAATATTTCCGTTCAAGTTATATTCCACAATGTGACCATACTCCTACTAGAACGAAATATCTTACGAGGACATGGTGGAAAGAGAACGGTTTTCGGCATTCCTTGAAGAAAGATATATAGATGACCCTAATTCTACTGGTAAGTATTTGGCCATGAGGTGGTTTTTTGCTCGTTTCTTATAATTATCAGATGCGGTTCATCTTCAGAGAAAGTTGTCGGTCCCTTCTTTCGCTGGATCTGGGGGTGAAAAAGCTGGTGGCAGTGATCTATGCATGCGCAACTCAGCATCCTCTTCCAAGATATTTATGCATCCTCCAGTCAACGACTTGGATGTTCGACTGTTCGTCATCACACGTATGTGTGTCCTACATCTCATAGATGAGGCATAACAATCATTTCACAGACATGCGGTTAGAGAACCCTGTTGCTTGTCTCAAACGCGTGCCCGTCGGCTTTTATGTCCTTATTCAGTTCAATGAGACAAGGATATGGAGCAAATGCACACCAGCCTCACTCAGTTACGCCGGGCCCCTTGATAGCATCATTGAGTGGGATGACGAGATTATTTTGTAAGTGATTCATCACATCTGCTCACTGGGGGTCCATCTTAATCATAATCATTAGACCGACAGATCTAACAACTGAGGTGGAGTTCTCGGTCCATGCTTCATTCGAGTTTGAGCCTATACTTGGAAACGGAGAAATGCTTCACACGGTCAAAGGGAACGTAGATAGTCTAGTACGACTTGGAAAAACGTATTGTACGTTTACAAATTTTGATATTTTGGTGATTTCAACTCACGGTGAACTGGCACAGTCCCATGGCACGCAAAAAATACATCATCTGATGCCTCGCTCCTTGTCACTCTCGAGGAACGGGAATTTGGTTTTTTCCTTTGCTGTTGGACTTATCACAGTGTAAACGTGAGCGTAACATTTACTACTGCATTTTATGTTCCGCTATTAATGAACTTTCAGTCAAGAGACGACGACTCTTTATTCGCCGAAGTTACAGGAGCAACAAGCAAAGGGCACGATGCACTTCTCCGCTTCCACGATGGACAAGGAACGGAAGAGCTGGAAAAGTGTGTTGAATACTACGACCTTGCATTGAAGCGTTGTCCTCTCAGCCGCGACTACTACGCTATCGCACTATGCCACTATGCCACAGCAAAATTCATGAACTCTCAAGTTCATGGGGTCGCCTCTGACCTTGACATGGCCATCGCTTCCTGTTATGAAGCGCTCTCATTGTGTTCGTGCACCCACCCCGATCAACCAAGGATATCATTACTTCTTGCTCAGGCTCTCTTGTATCGCGAAATGAAAGTGCAGCGTAAAGCGTCCATCACAGACGAAATCAAAATGCTTGCAACGGATGTCCGGAAGATCTGTTCCGAGGACAGCTACAATTACCAAGCAGCGACTTTGGTACTTCAGACGCTTAGACGATATCAAATTTCGGTGTTCGACTTGTTCGCAGAGTCGACTCAGCTTGACGAATTCATCTCCGAGTTGGAATGGTCTGCTCAAATCCGACCGTGGTGTCTTGACAGACCATATCGGTTGGTCAACTTGAGCATTGCATTACGCAAACAGTTCGAAGTAACTGGTCGCCTTTCTCATCTTGAAAACTCGATCTCGGCAATGAATGAGGCCATGGAGCACATTCCGGATGGTCATTATGACGAACCCTGGATACGTGCTTCGCTTGGTGACGTACTCCGTGTACGTTTCCTTAGATGCGGTGTTGTTTCCGAGCTCGGCACTGCAATTTCCATGTTCGAGGAAGCTCTGGAAGCGATCCCAAATCGATATTTTGACAGGCCCTGGATGATCACCTCCCTCGGCAATGCACTGCGCCTACGCTTCATACAAAGTGGTGCTGTTGCGGACCTTGTTAGCGCCATTTCCATGATTGAAGATGCTATGAGAGCAATCCTGGATGGTCATTTTAACAAGCCTTGGATACTTGCTTCCCTTGGCGAGGCATTCCGTGTGCGTTCTGTACGATATGGTGCCATCGCTGACCTAGAGATCGCAATTTCCATGATCAAAGATGCTGTAGAAATGATCCCAGATGACCATCTCGACAAGCCTTGGATGCTTGCCTCCCTATGTGACGTATTACATGGTCGTTTTGGACAGTATGGTCTTGCCGATGACCTTGACAATGCTATTCTCATGTTGGAGAAAGCTGTGGAACGAATTCCAGATGCATATTTCGACAGGAGTTCAGTACTCGCCTCCCTTGGCGATGCACTCCGTGTTCGTTTCGTACGACGTGGTGTTGTCACTGACCTCAACGAGGCAATTTCATTGATCGAAAACGCCGTGAAATTGGTCACAAATAACCCTGACAAACCTGGTCATCTCAATAACCTCGGGAATGCCCTACAGACTCGTTTCTACCATCTGGGGGAAGTTGATGACCTCCAGGGTGCTATTTCGAGGCTCAGGGACGCTGTCGAGCTCACGCCCAATCAACACCCTGACAGACCTAGTCGTCTCTCCAACCTTGGTACTGCTCTACAGTCTCGTTTCTATCACCTGGGGGAAATCAGCGACCTCCAGGATGCTATTTCGAGTCTCAGGGATGCTGTCGAGCTCACGCCCAATCAACACCCTGACAAACCTAGTCGTCTCTCCAACCTTGGCATGGCTTTACAGTCTCGTTTCCATCACCTGGGGGAAATCAGCGACCTCCAGGATGCTATTTCGAGGTTCAGGGATACTGTCGAGCTCACGCCCAACCAACACCCTGACAAACCTGCTTGTCTCTCCAACCTTGGGAATGCTCTACGGATTCATTTCAATCGCCTAGGGGAATTCAATGATCTTCAGGATGCTATTTCGAGGCTCAGGGATGCTGTCGAGCTCACGCCCAATCGACACCCTGACGAACCTAATCGTCTCTCCAACCTTGGCATTGCCCTACAGTCTCGTTTTGACCGTCTGGAGGAAGTCAATGACCTTCAGGATGCTATCTCGAGGCTCAGGGATGCTGTCGAGCTCACGCCTAATCAACACCCTGACAGACCTGCTTGTCTCTTCAGCCTCGGGAATGCCCTACGGACTCGTTTCTATCTCCTGAGGGACGTGAGTATACTGGAGGAAGCTCTTTCACTATATTTCATGAGCGTCGGCGTCGCACAGACCCCAATTTCCGACCAGAGTTTCGAGGTTCGTCCGCTTTTTCCGCCGAGAGCCTCATGTTCATGCCTCGCAAGGAACTTCGCATCCAAGACTATCTCAAGGCATCTCGATCCACTGGAAAACCCCCTCTGCCATGTCCTCAGTCACCCGACACGTCCACCGCACGCGCTGCACTTGGCCTTTCCCCACTCTTTGTCCCCGTAGCCATACCCGTACATGCCGACATCGGGATCAGGGATGCACCCGTGTACGTCTCCGCCGACTTGCCCGCGAACCACATATTCCAGTCGACCAAGACCACCGCCGGAGAACATTTTGAAAGTATCTCTGCTCAGAACCTCTATGCTCACTTTTCACACCAGGTTGGTCCGCCGACTTCTCCTTTTGCCGTAACATGATCTATTTCTTGTCGAGCTAAACATCCTCGTCTTTTTCTCTGTGTTGCCCGTTTCCATAGCTGATCATATACATCGATCGTGGCAGGAACTCCGATATTATGCCTATCTATCCGGGAATAAGATGCTGATGCCCCCGACGTTTTACCTCAACGACGTCCTAACCACCGCGTATATGACGTCCACGGCCGCTGGCAGGGTAGATTACCTCATGAGCATCGTTGCGTCACCCAAGTTTGAGAAACACTCGTTCGAGGTGCGTGCCACGAGCCTGAGGCGCGGGAGCTTGTCCCTTGCTCGCGCGCGTCCGCTGCATGTTTTTCTCCCCGGCGTACGGCTGACTGTTTGATTCTAGGAACTTCGAATAGCATGCCTATCGGTTGGAAAGGAGGTCGGGTCGTCCGAAATACCCACCCGCGGTGCGTTACCCACATAACCTGGGCCGGCGTTGTTTGGACGTCCACGAGGCGACGCATTTTCATCCAGCTCGCTCAAATTCGTTTGAGCCTTTGTTTTCGCACATCTCGATCTAGGTGCTACTTCTTCCATGTCTCGCTATCTTGCAAAACGATAATAATCATCGAATTTTTTTTGCATACTATCATCTATGCACGTTGGATGTTTCGCCCTTCTCGTACAATTGCAGCCCGTCGCTCACGATGACCATGAACCCATCGTAACCGATCTGGTCACTGTTGGTGTTTTGACGCTTGAACGTCTTGGTGATCTGCTTGACGACGGCATCAGGAAAATGTGTGCCGGTCTGTGGCGCAGCGAGGCACGAGCAGAGCTCGGTCTTCGGTCCTTCATCCACGCCAGCATGGCTGGTCCAAACATGGAAATGGATGCCTTCCAAGATTAGTACGGGCAGCCATCATGGCGGGCATGGGCTTTGACCAAGAACATGCTGTTGCATACCTCCAAACAGCATGGGACATCACACTCAACAGCTAGTGGATTGGGAGTTACTGCAGCTCAAACAGGAGGAAGAGCACTGCCAGGCTCAAGAGGAGGAGGCCCACTGCCTCAGGCAGGAAGCTGAATGGCAGCAGCAAGAAGCTGAGTATGCAATGCCCAGGTTGGAGTAGTGTTTGAAAGTCCAGTCCTGAAAGTGGAAGAAAACTGCAACTGGATTGGACTGTGACTGCATAAGACTGATTTTTGGTTGCATGCAGTCTCAGTTGCCATTGGTCTCAGTCTCAGTCTTTTACTGTCCTTTTCAGGCAAGTTGGCACTGAGAAATTTATGTTTATACATGTAAACATACCACCACTCAGTCCTTGCATATATCCTCACTACCTGCTTGCAACTCCCCAAAAACAACACCATTTGATTTGAACAGACTAGAAGTATTGATTCCATGTGGACCAAAGTGAAAATTCAAACATTTTGAAAATGCCAAATTTTGGAATTCCCTGTGGGCAGTGTTATGCTCGACATGGTCAAGTGTAGGTCTGCAGAGGTTCAAGGGCTTACTGTCACTATACAGCTGACAGGACAAGGGGATCTGACGAGGGGGTTCCTTGACAGAGAGGTTAAGGCCAGCATAGAACTAATGTCGGGTCGAAGGGGGGTCCGCTCAAGGGTCTCCCTTGGCAGAGGTTCTGGGGACTGTTGAGGACCGAGGGATCAACAGGTCTTGGGGATGTTGCAGGACTAGTGATGGATCTAGGGTTCAGAGGGAGCATCCACTCAACAGTAGGACAAGGACTGGAGGACCCAAGAGCAACTCCAAGATACTAGGTAAATTGCAGGAGATTTAAGATGGCAAATACACCTGAGTATTGAAGGTTTATATACGTGAGCCAAGTGGTTAAGGGTAGATCAATGGAAGATGTTACTCTTGCACAACGTCTAGTCCCAGTGTGTCCTCAAAGGCGACACAATGTCCTATAGAAATCCTAGGGGTTCTCTGCTGAGACTCGAGACTCAGGCAGGATGAGACTAAACACTGTGTATAATTGTGCAGATCTAGCTGGGGAGTATACAGAACAACTACTAGGTATTTATACAGCCTGGAACCATCTTGGAATGGAAAGACAATGGAACAGGACACATGGTATGCTATAACGGCCTCGTGGAGTCAATGGTGGAAATGGGATAACACTGTCACTGAAAGGAGGGGCAAAAGAAGGAGTGGAGGTCTGTGACAAGAACAGTTCTAAGGGCACATGGCAAGAGTTACAAAAGGGGAAGAAGAGACAAACAGGGTAAGTCCAGAATAGGGATCTCCATATGACCATATGGAGCATAGTCTTTGGGAAACAGAGTCCAGTAGCATTCTGAAGGTAGTCCATCCTCTGGTTTCCATTCTGGTGGAAGAGTGTCGAAGAGTTTCGATGGTTCTGGAATTCCAGAACCTTCGGAACTGTGGGAAGGTACATTGGAAGCATTGGAACTGTGGGAATAAATTCCAGAACCTTTGGTACTGCACTTGTTCATAACAGAAGAAGGTGAGTCAGTGATAGAAAGCGATGGAATTGCAAAGAAGCTGAGTCACTACAGAGCAGATGCAATGGCATCGGATAAGTATTGGTGATACAACTGTGGATGAGTCATGCTAAATAAGTAAATGGTATTGCAAAGACAATGGTAAAAGAAAGGACCCAAGCAGGGCTCAAACAGTGAGGGTCAAGGTCCTTTGGCATACATGGTAAGTGAGGTAAGGAAAAAGAAAGAGGGGTCAATGAATCATAACATTACCCCCATTGTATGGGTAAGACCATGATGAAACCTTAGTAATCACCTTGATTAGACACAGTCTCATTGTCGTCAGCTTCAGCACTGACAAAGAACTCATAGTCATCCACTGCCAGTGGAGAGGGGGGAGGGGTGGAGACCTGTTGGGGGATCCAAACATTGGGGCGTCATCCAGGGGGGGTGGGGTGACTGTGGCATGAGGAAGAAGAGTATGAGGAATGGGGGACTGGTGTGTAGATAAGTCTGAGGAGGAAGAAATGAATGCATGGAGAGTATGCAGGCGCATGAAGCATGCCCATTGGGGATGTCCTGGGTATTGCCTGTGGCAGATGGGACATTGATAGAATGGGCAGAGGGGGTGGCAATGTCCAAGGCAGTGGCATTGATAACATGCTTCGTGATAGCGAGGATGGTTGGGGGAAAGAGACCAGACTTCTTGGTTACCAGCCCAGTAGTCATCAGCATGATCTAGGGCAGCAATTTCCTGAGTGGAGAGCAGTTTGGAGGATGCAGATGAGGTGGAGACATGGGTGTCGCCAGTAGTGGCAAGGTTTTGGAGGTATCGATCAATGTCAATAATGAAGTTGGTTATATCCAACTGGTGCATCAGTTGGATGAGGTCATGTTCCAGAGTCTGATGGAAATGACAAATGTGGAGGTTGGCCAGTGCTTGGGCAGCAGAGGCAGTAGGGGTGGCAGCGGAGATGGTGATGTGAGAGTTTGTCAGGAAGAGATGGTACATGAGGGCGAAGGGGGAGTGGGGTTCTATATGGGTGTCAAGCGCCATGGCAAGACTGGAGTCTCGGAGTTCAGTAGCAATGGTGGTGGTAAGGTCATCATTAAGGGGTGTGGGATGGTTCGGTAGTGCAGTGGGAGATATGGACAACAGGAGGCGAGTGGGACAGTTGGATATTCGCTGGGCAAGGGGAATGGGTATAGTAGTGGGGATGAGGGGTTCGGAGTGGGTCCAGCTAAAGCCAGGCCATGCAGAGGAGATGTCTTCTGCATCGTTGTGAAGGTGTTGGATCAAGGAAGAAGGAGGTATTGGAATAGGTGTGTCATTGAGTTCAAGGGGGTTGTTGGGAGTGGTAGTGGACCAGCCAGTTTTGGCAATATTGGAGGGTGTTACGCGTCGGCGTAAACCCAAGGGACGAAGGACGTTAACGCCGCTGTTCAGCTGGTGTGACAAGGGTTTGATAGAGGGCTGTCCTCTATCCTCAGTCTCAACGATATATCGTGAGCTGTAGATTCGGTTGACGTATGTCACGACACAGGAACGGAGGTACGAAGGAAGCGCCTACTCAACAGTAAGGCAAGGACTGGGGGACCCAAGGGGAATCGGTGATCAAGGTAGATTTGGGTAGGTCTAACTTGGGGAATACATCAAGGGTATCGAGGGGTTTATATATGCAAGTCAAGGGTGCATAAAGCAGAGCGTAAAAGGGATGACTCGACTTATAGAAAGCAATGGAATTGCGAAGAAGGGGAACGAGTCAGAGATAAGCGGTGGTAATACAACTGCGGGTACTGCGGATGAGTCACGCTAAATAGGTAAGCAGAGATAAGGGAATAAGAGAGGAATAAAGTGGCTCGAGCGGGACTCGAACGGCAGGAGCACTGTCTGTTACACGGGCTAAGGTAAGAGTGAAAAGGAGGAGAAAAGGATAGATGTGAATCGTAACAGGATTTGCATTGTTCCAGGCATGGTAGATACTTTTACACATTGTATTTTAGGAGAGTCTCACGTTGAGGGAGATCTCCAATCTAAAAATCCTCTTTCAGGAGAGAGAATATGATATGATGAACTGTGAGGTCATCATCATCATTGCAGGGTTGGAGTTTGGGGAGGTCGTCGACGACTTGTTCAACTCACTTGATCGAAGTCTTACAAGGTTCCTTTGGATACTTGATACAAGCATCGGCCCTGTGGCCTTTCTGCCTGCATCGAAGGCAACATCCTTCTTTGAAGCATCACTCCTGCTCTTCGGGAGTTAGCTTGGGAGGTCATGGGGTGGAGATGGCATCAACATTCATAGCATCAGGGTTGCGAGCTTTGGACAAGGGGGTGGGGGTGTGGTAGGGGTGGTAGGGATGGGTAGCAGGGGCGCGGTGTTGGTTGACGATGGTTTGGGCACAGTCATTCTGGACTTGGAAGTGAATGGCCTTGGAGTACCAGTCATCAATTGTGATAGGGATGGTGTCCATGGAGAAGATTCAGTGGGAGAGGGGAGGGGGAATGGTGGTGGCAAAGTAGTTGATCAGAATGTTACAAGTGTCCACTGTTCTGAAGGTTCCGGAACTGATTCCTGCGGTTCCGATGCTTCCGAAGTACCTTCCTGCGGTTCCGAAGGTTCCGGAACTCTGGAACCATCGGAACTCTTTAACACTCTGCCAGAATGGAGATCAGAAGATGGATTACCTCCAGAATGCTACTGGACTCTGTTTCCTGAAGACTATGCTCCATATGGTCATATGGAGATTCCCATCCTCGATTCACCCTGTTCGTCTCTTCTCCCTCTTTTGTAACTCTTGCCATGTGCCTTTAGAACTATTTTCATCACAGACCTCCGCTCCTCCTTTCACCCCTCCTTTCGGCAACTGTGTCTTCCTATTTCTGTCACTGACTCCATGAGGCCGTTGTAGCTTACCATGTGTCCTGCCCATCCCCTTCCGTTCCAAGATGGTTCCGGACTGTATAAATAGCCGCTAGTTATCCTGTATACTTCCCCAGCTAGATCTGCGCAATTATACACAGTGTTTAGTCTCCCTCCTGCCTGAGTCTGGAGTCTCAGCAGAGAACCCCTTCAGAATTCTATAGGACGTTGTGTCGCCTTTGAGGACACACTGAGACTGGATGTTGCGCAAGCGTAACACAGAATGTTCTGATCAGAGATGCCTGATAAGGCAACATTGTTGCAGAATTTGGCAATGAACTTTGTGAGCTCTGAGCCATAGGATTCAGCTTTCTTGGGTATGAGGCGTTCAGAGTGAAGCCAATTAATGGCTTGATTCTTGATGTCCTGGTGCTCAAAGGCAGCCTTGAACTTGATGATGAAATCGGTGAATTTGCCAAATGTCTGGTTGTGTCTCAGCAGAAGATAGCAGCCCATGTGGTGGCTGAGTCCTTCTTCATATATGAGAGGGCATAGGTGATCTTTTTGTCATCATCATCATAGATGGCCTTGTTGACAAGGAGATAGGATTAGATTGAGGAGAGCCAGGGTATGGCTTCGGCATAAGAGCCATCAAAGGTGTCAGGGGCTCCAAGGCAGAGTTTTGTGGGTTTGGAGGTCATGGTGATCTGAGGGGGGCAGGGTGGGGGCAAGGAAAATGTCAGTTGGCGATGGACTGGGGTTGGGGATGGGGGAGTGGGGACTCTGGGAATGCTAAGCATTGCAGAGAGTCGATGGGCAAGTCTAAGTCCTCAGATCGTTGAGAGATGACAATGTCTTTATCGTTGTTTTTGGGGGATTTGATGGAGGGTTCGTCTGAGTCAGACAAGTCAATGGGGTCCCTTCTTGGCGCAGGGTCAGGATAGAGTCTAGGGTTTCTGGGGCATTGGTATGAAATGGTGGCTTATTTAAAGATAGCCTTTTCTCAGGGAGAGATCCTAGACCTTTTGTTATGCTTTGACGTAGTCGGGGCATGACCTACAAAAGGTTTGAGGGCTTAATGTTGCTATACAGCTGACAGGAGTTGAGAGAGTCCAGTAAGGGGTGTCCTTGGTGGAGGTTCTGAGGGACTGTCGAAGAGACAGGATTGACAAGTTCTGGGGACCGTTGGAGAGATGGAATCGAGGGGTCTGGCAAGGGTATTCCTTGGCAGAGATTCTGGGGGCACTGCAAAACTAGTGGCGGGCCGAAGGGGTTCTAAGAAGCATCCACTCAACAGTAGGACAAGGACTGAGAGACCAAGGACAATCCAAGGTACAAGGTAGATTGTAGGAGGTCTAGGATGCTGATTTACAGTGATGTACTGAGGGTTTATATACTCAAGTCAAATAATTAAGGGTAGATCAGGGAAGAAGATGAGTCAGCAAATAGAAAGTGATGGAATCATGAAGAAGGCTGAGTCACTATAGAAAGATGCGATGGCATCAGAAAAGTATCTGTAATACAACTGCAGATGAGTCATGCTAAATATGTAAGCGGTAATCTGAGGAAAAGTCAAGAAGAAGAAAAGAGCCCAAGCAGGGTTCAAACAGCAGGGCTAAAGCCTCTTTGGTGTACAATGGTAAATAAGTGTCAAGGAAAAAGGGTGAGGGATTCACGAATCGTAACAGGAGCTCTATGAAATAACTCCTAATGCCCTGCAGTAGAGAGGTGTGTAATGGTCCTTTGACCCTTGGATAAAGGTAATAATCCCTTTGGATTCTTATGAGCAATGTAGGAGGAAATCTTCAAGACTTCAAAGCTGGGGACTCCAGCCTTGAAGTCCGGGGGTTTATATACTATTCTACTGTTTGTACATGTTGTTGTAAATACCATAATGGGGCATCATACCTGTTATGATTTGTTGGCCCCTTACCCTTTTTCTCTTACTCACCACTGTACACCAAAGGCCTCAGGCCCCATTGTTTAAGTCCCGCATGGGCTCTTTTCTTTTCCTGATCTTTTCCCAGATTACCACTTACATATTTAGCGTGACTCATCCGCAGTTGTATTACAAATACTTTTCTGATGCTGTCACATTTTTCCATAGTGACTCAGCCTTCTTCACGATTCCATTGCTTTCTATTTGCTGACTCACCTTCTTCCCTGACCTACCCTTAATCATTCGACTTGAGTATATAAACCTTCAGTACACCGCTGTAGATCCTTATCCTAGACCTCCTACAATCTACCTTGTACCTTGGATTGTCTTTGGTCCCTCAGTCCTCGTCCTACTGTTGAGTGGACACTCCTTAGAACTCCTTCGACCCATCACTAGTCTTGCGGTGTCCCTAGAACTTCTGCCAAGGAAGACCCTTGCAGGAACCCTTCGATCCCATCTCCTTGACAGTCCCCAAGAACCCTTTGATCCTGTCTCCTCGATGGTCCCCAAGAACTTCTTTGATTCCATCTCCTCAATGGTTCCCAAGAACTCTTTGATCCCATCTCCTTGATGGTCCTCAGAACTTCCACCAAGGATGCCCCTTGCTGGACCCCCTTGACTCCTGTCAGCTGTATAGCAACAGTAAGCCTTTAACCCTTTTGTAGGCCACACCATGACTACATCGAGTGTAACAATACCACAATAAGAAGGAAATACATGATTGGTCGATAAGAATGCATGAGTCATAAAGAAGCATGTCTGTAAGAGAAAGAAGTAAAGAAGCATGCCTCATGTGATGGGCATGTTGGGCATGAGGTGTGATGTCATCATGACATCATAAATAAGAGATAAGGGTCTAGCCCTTTGAGCATGTTACAAGTCACATGACTTGTTGTTCTAGACTGCTGATGTAAGCAGTCACATGATAAGTTATGCTGGAAAATGTCTAAGTCCCTGTGGTCTTGTGCTGATAGAGGTTTTCCTTATATAGGAAGTTGGGAGTTCAACTCCTGTCATGAGTGAGTTTTAAATAGTGGAAAAGAGCGTTTATAACACCACCCCTCCTCTATGGGTCAGATTCCTAGATGACCAGAGTAGGTATGTTGTCAATATCATAGGGGTTGAATATATTAAAACGAGTAAAGGCACCCCTAGGGCCTTTGGGTTTGTTTCATGAAAAAATGCAACAGCTTCTGCCACATTTCTTAAATTAGACATTGGTTCCCAGGTGCACTCCTTCTCTGAGTAGCCAGCCCAGTGAACCGAGTATTTTTTTCATCACCCGTTCCAGTGAGTATCTATGATATGCTCTACCTCATACTTCACTTCCAGTTTGTTGTTGACTAACACTAGACCAGGTTGAAACACTGGTTGTCCATTGAGGCAGCATAAATAAGGTTTAACCCTGGATATGTTTATGTCATATCCCTAATCCTAGCCCTCCTCCACTCCTCTGTTCCTCTGCTCCTCCGCTTCTATACTCCTCTGCTCCTCCGCTTCTATGTTCCTTCACTTCTCCGCTCCTTGTACATTCTAGTTATGTTACTCTTTGTTCTCCTTATGTACTAGTCTCGCCTCTTAGATTTCTCCGATCCTGTGTTCACACAGCTCTGCTTATGTTTCCTTTCCATCTCCATTTCCCTGGCTCCACTTACTTATGTTTTCCGTCATTGCCTTTGTACACCGCCTCCGACCTCCGTATATATAGTCCTGTCATGTCACCTGT
>JBBPMF010000427.1:0-27644 GCA_038090175.1 Austroboletus eburneus | reverse complement strand
CTTTTTCTTTTTCCTACTTCACTTACCATGTACATCAAAGGACCTAGACCCTCGCTATTTGAGCCCCGCTTGGGTCCTTTCTTTTACCATTGTCTTTGCATTACCACTTACTTATTTAGCGTGACTCATCCACAGTTGTATCACCAATACTTATCCAATGCCATCACATCCACTCTGTAGTGACTCAGCTTCTTCACGATTCCATCACTTTCTATTGCTGACTTACCTTCTTCCATTGACCTGCCCTTAATCACTTGGCTCACATATATAAACCTTCGATACTCAGATGTATTCGCTATCTTAGATCTCCTGCAATTTACCTAGTATCTTGGAGTTGCTCTCGGGTCCCCTAGTCCTTGTCCTACTGTTGAGTGGACGCTCTCTCTGAACCCTCAATCTGTCACTAGTCCTGTGACATCCCCAAGACCCGCTGATCCCTTGGTCCTCAATGGTCCTCAGAACCTCTGCCAAGTGTTACAAGTAAGCGCAGTTCTGAGGGCACCAAAACTTAGGAAACCCCAGAACTCTTCAATACCTCTCTACTGGAATGGAAACCAGAGGATGGACTCTATTCCCTGAAGACTACACTCCATATGGTTATATGGAGATCCCCATTTTGAACTCACCATGTTTGTCTCTTCTTTTCCTTTCCTAACTCTTGCCATGTATCCATAGAACTGTTTTTGTCATGGACCTCCACTCCTCCTTTTGCCCTCCTTTGGCAACAGTGTTGTCCCATTTCTACCATTGACTCCATGAGGCCATTGTAGCATTGTAGCATACCATGTGTCCTGTTCCATCACCTTTCCATTCCAAGATGGTTCTGGCTTGTATAAATAGTTAGCAGTTGTCCTGTGTATTCCTCAGCTAGATCTGTGCAATTATATGCAGTGTTTAGTCTCATCCTGCCTGAGTCTCAAGTCTCAGCAGAGAACCCCTTCGGATTTCTATAGGACTTTGTGTCGCCTTTGAGAATACACTGGGACTAGATATTGCACATGTGTAACAAAAGATCTAGCTCTTCTCATACCTCTGCTACCACGCAGCAAGGCACCCCACCAGTTGCCCACCATTTCTTATGGATATAGGGAAGACCCTCCTCAAGAGGACTCTGAGGACAAAACAGACAGAAGAAAATGATCAAGACTTGAGTCCATCTCTGAGACCTTCAGGAGGAACCAACCCCACTTCGCTCAAAGTGGAACCCCTCCTCCTCCATCAAGATCTCATCTGTCTTGAAGAACTCCGTTCTTCTCAGCCCACAACACCCCTACCCCTCAGATCAACCCCCTCCCCAATCTGTACCACTCAGAAATGGCTGAACTCAAAGCTGGACTCCCAGAAGAGTTCTCAGGAGAAGCTTCTGATGCCAAATTCTGGATCAAAGCCATGGACGTGTACTTCCTTATGAACAAGGATAAATATGACAATTTAAAAAAGATCTATATCATCCTCAACAGAATATCAAAAGGGCAAGGAAAACAGTTCGCTGAAGCTGCATATGAGAACTTTGATTCTGGAACCATTGCCCCAGACAAAGCTACCTGGAACGATTTCAAAAATGAATTTCTAGAAATCATCTCAGACAAGCACACTGCTGCTGACTCTCAACAAAAACTACACCAAATCACGATGAAAGGAAAAGGGTTAGATCCTCTCAATAAATTCAACATGGACTTCTGGCTCCTTGTATCCAAAGCCGGAATAACAGATCAAAATGCTCTAATCAAGTGTTATATGAAAGGACTAGACCTAGACCTCACCGAGAGAATCCTTGGAATGGAAAAAGAACCAGGATCATGGAAGGAATGGTTGGAAAAAGCTACTGCTTTCACCTGACAACAGGATCAGATAAGAGACATCTGAAAGGGAAGGACAGACTATGGATGAACCAACAACCAAGATTCAAATGCCATGGATATAGATGCCCTTCAAACCACTGCTCTAGGACAACAAATGCTCTTCCCCACTGAAAGAGCTCGCCACATCAGGGAAAACAGGTGCTTTATATGTCACAAAGTAGGATGCTTCACCAGGAATCATCCAAAAAGAGAAAATCCACCACCATGCCCCCCCAGGAACCCAGCCAGGGTCCAAACCATTGAAACAAAGAAAGAACCCATTGATGAATATGTAGGAGAAAAGCAGGTGGATGAGAAAGAAGTACTCTGGGTACTTAAGGAATGTTTTGAAGATCCCAAAGAGGATGAAGAAACGGTTGCAAAGATTGAACTCAAGGACAAAGGCTTTTTGGATTTTTAAAGAGGGAACAGAAGTTGGCTCACTGCCCCCCTAACTTTTCTTTTGTACTAGTATCAAGTGACCTGAAATCAATACTTGTTCCCATCTCACTTGAACTATCCAGAAGAACCATCACCAAAACCACTGCCTTGATTGACTGGGGAGCAACTGGCTCATTCATAAACTTAGACTTCGCCAAAAGAAACAACCTACCTATGGAACGAATAGCACAACCCATCAGGGCCACTAATGCAGATGGAACCACCAATCAAGCAGGGCTTATCAGATTCTGAACTACAGTTACCTTCCACATCAGAAGCATAATGAAAAGTTGGACATTCCATCTCCTCCCAGCTAGCAAGAAGAATGACATCCTGGGGATGAACTGGCTTAGGGAACAAAATCCGGACATAGACTGGGCGACAGGAAGAGTAACCCTCCAACCACCAATCCAGGATCAAAAACAAACTCTGAAGAAGGACAAAGAAGACAAAAGAAGATAACTCATAAGATATCTCTGGAAGGATCCCAATTTTGAGACCCATTCAGCATACTGTGAAAGATATGAAATCACCAAGGAGTACATCATGAAAACAACACTGTCCATGAAACTGGAGATGGAGAAATAGCAGGAAAAAAGGGAGTTATCAAAAAACTATAGGGACTTCAAAGATGTATTTGAAGAAGACCCCCCAAATGTTCTACCCCCTTCACAAGCATATGATCATACCATCAAACTGAAGGAAACATTCATTCCAAAGAGGGCCAAAGTCTACCCCCTGTCCCTCCCTGAACAAGAAGCCTGCAAAAAGTTCATAGAAGAAAATCTGGCAAATGGACGAATCAAACCATTGCAATCCCCCCAAGTGGCACCCTTCTTCTTTATTGATAGAAAGGAAGGAAAACTCCGACCTTGCCAAGATTATAGATACCTCAATGAGCATACTATAAAGAACGCTTACCCCCTACTGAACATCCAGTCCATTGTCAAACAAATAGGGAACTCAACTATCTTCACCAAGATGGACATTCAATGGGGATATTACAATATACAAATTGTACCAGAGGATTGATGGAAAGCAGCCTTTATCACCCCCTTTGGACTATTTGAACCAACTGTAATGTTCTTTGGATTATGCAACTCACCGGCCACTTTCCAGGCATTCATGAATGATGCCTTTGGTGACTATCTTATAGAAGGATGGCTAATTATTTATATGGATGATCTAGCCATCCATTCTTCTGATCCATTCGAGCATAGAGAAAGGACTGTCAAGGTTCTAGAATGACTTAGGAGCCTAGGACTTAGGTGCAAACTCCAGAAATGCACCTTCAACTCCCAGACCATGGACTATCTTGGTCTAACAATTCAACCAGGAGAACTCGCAATGAATACAACTAAGCTTCAAGCCATAAAAGAATGGAAACCCCCCAATTCAGTCAAAGCAGTAAGATCCTTCTTGGGATTCTGCAACTTCTATCAAAGATTCATCCCAAACTTCACTCAAAGAGTTGCCTCACTCAACAAACTTACTCAGAAGGATAAACCTTGGACTTGGACTGTGAAAGAACAGCATGCCTTTGAAGACATGAAACTAGTGTTCTCCACCTTCCCAGTCTTAAAACAGCCCAATCCAGAACACCCATATTTTGTAATGACAGACACCTCACTTCTAGCCACTGGAGGAGTCCTCATGCAAAAAGACTCCAATGGTGATTTCTACCCATGTGTATACCGATCTACCACTCTATCAAGCGCAGAATGTAACTACAATATATATGACAGAGAGCTACTGGCGGTTATCCATGCCCTTGAGGATTGGAGACACCACCTACTTGGAGCTCAACATGTGGTCCAAATAATCACTGATCACAAAAATCTTATCTACTTCAGAGCCCCCCATCGACTATCACGCTGCCATGCTCATTGGCAAATGTTCCTGCAAGACTTCAACCTTGTGTTCACACATGTACCAGGAACACATATGGGCCATGCCGATGCCCTCTCAAGAAAAGATGACATATCCACAGAATCAGACAATGCTGAAGTTGTCCTCCTCCCAAATGACCTATTCTGTAAACAGATTGATCTCGCTTTAACTAACAAAATCACAAAATCTACCCTTTCTGACCCATTTGTCCTTATTGCACTTGAAAGAATGTACAACAACACCCCCCCGCTTCCTAGAACAAAGTTGTCCAACTGGACCTTTATAGATCAAGAACTCCGCTTCCAAGGACGTCTCTTTATTCCAGAACCCACTTGCCAAAAACTGGTCCATGATCTACATTACTCCCCAACTAGTGGACACATGGGCCACTTCTGAACTTTAGCTGCTCTAGAGAAAGACTTCTGCTGGCCAGGGATGTCCACATTTTTACGACGATTTATTGTGGGTTGTGCTACTTGTCAGGCCAATAAAGTAAACACCCATCCTATATTCCCCCCTCTGATGCCTTTAACCTCATCCATATCTCATCTCTTTCAACAAATCTCTGTTGACCTCATCTCTGGACTCCCCTCTGTCTCTGGATTTGACTCTGTTATGGTTGTGGTCGACCATGGCCTTTCAAAGGGAGTAATTTTCTGCCCTTGTGTTAGATTTAGCTTAGCATACAAACATAGCTTACATAATACCATTGATATTTCTTGGTCATACATTTTCCCTTTTCCTCAGTCACACCTACTACTGTGTGTCTGAGGTATGTTCATTCCACACTCGTTTACCTACTCGTAGCTAACCTGTATGTGTAGACTCTTTTTCGTACAGGTAACATAGTCACACATGCCCACTGTTGAACCTCGAAACGTGTTCACCCTTATACTCATTAAAACCCAACATTCGTTGAACTGCAAATATGTCTAGTAGAGTTGGAGACAGAGTACTCGAGGTCCCAAAGCTAGATGCTTCAGGGAAGGACTGGCCAATATGGAAACAGCAGCTTGAAGTATCACTCACAGCTCGTGGTCTCATAGGATATCTGCATGGAACCAAAACAGCACCCACCAACCCTGCAGTGGGGCAAGTAGCTGCATGGATACCAATCATGCCTGCAGAGATACAGGCCATGCAGGATTACTTGACTGCCCTTGAAAAATGGACAGAGGAAGATGCAATCGTGCAGCAGCAGATTGTTGTCACTATTCCTGACTTGCTATTTATAAATCTCATGTCCAAATCCAGCTCACATGAGTTTTATGTAGCACTTCATGACAAGTTTGAGAATTGCTCTCAGGCTATTAGCATGGAGAAGCGAAGACAGCTTGCAGAAATAAAGCTAAAAGAAGGAGGCAATGCTTGCGCTCACTTCAAGAAAATAAAGATCCTACACGAGGAACTTGCCTCAATTGGACACTCTATCTCTGAGATAGATCTGTTCAACACCATTTTCATGTCTTTACCCCACTCCTACAACCCCGTCCTCACTACTGTGTCATCAAACATGCACTGGCAAAACTGCCAGATCTCTAGTATTGAGCTTATGGCTATGATCATGGATGCATATGATCAATTTGTCGCACAAGGCACCATTTGACCTAAAGCAGACAAGGATGATGCAGCTTTCAATGTGGACTTCAAAAAAGGAAAAGAATGCACCAAAAGATTTGAGGGAAATTGCAACAATTGTGGGTGGTAAGGACATTGGAACTAAGATTGCTGGGAAGAAGGCAGTGGAAAGCATGGTCAGACACCAAAAGGATGAAAGCCACGAGGAAAGAAGAGCTTATCTGGTAAATCATCTGGTTCAAGAAGTGCAAACATCACTGCTGCTGAGGATAAAGAGCCTGATGGTATATGGTTAGCTGATGACAACAATGATGCATTCATATCATTTACCTACACCATGCTCTCTCAATCCCATTCCTCATACACAACAACTGAACTCTATGACAGCAGTGCATCACAGCACTTTTCTTCCTATTGCGATCAGTTTGTCAACTTTGTCATCATCCCACCCAGGCCAATCAAAGCAGCTGACAACTGTACCTTTGATGCAATTGGATGTGGTGATATCTATGTGGAATTGCCTAATGGATCAGTGTGCACATGAATACTCTTGAAAAATGTGCTATATGCACCATCTATGGGTGTAACACTTATCTCAATCAGCAAACTTGCATCTGCTGGATATGCAGCACTTTTCCATGATAAAGTTTGTTGCATTTTTAACCCACAGAAATATCTTCTTGGTGGAATTCCTCTTAAAAATGGCCTATACTGCATTAGGCGCACAGTGCACACTGCTTCAGCCCTCTCCACTATTCCACATAAACCTGAAACTCTTACCATGAAGGAGCTGCACAAGCATCTATCCCATGTTGCCCCCTCTGTCATTCATGACATGGTCAAAGGCATTCGACTGGATCCTATGCACATAAAAATGGGTCAGTGTGACTCATGCGAGTATGGAAAAGCCAATCACAAACCAATTGGGAAACCACATGAAGTGCAACACTGCACTGCTTTTGGTGATAAAATCCACTCTGACATTTGGGATCCATCTCCACTGCAAACCCCTGGGCACAAAATGTACTATGTATGTGTCATTCACAGATGATTACACATGCTTCATGCACCTTCACCTTCTTGCTGCCAAGTCCAACACTCTTGACACTTATAAAGCATATTCTGCATGGGTGAAAACACAGCATGCTACCACAATCAAATGCTTGCGGTCTGACCGTGGTGGTGAGTACCTAAGTGAAGAATTTACCCAATTCCTCAAAAGTGAGGGGACTGTGTGCCGGCTCACCACTCACAACACACCACAACACAATGGTGTTGCTGAGTGACTCAATTGCACTCTTGTTAAACGTGTTCACATGATTATCCATGCAAGTGGATTGCCAAAAAATCTATGGGAAGAGGCATTAATGCATGTCGTCTGGGTGAAGAATCAAACCACGACCCAAGCACTCAATGGCAAAACACCATACAAGCTCTTGATGGGCCAGAAACCTGTGCTATCACACTTACCTGTTTGGGGGTGAAACAACTCCTAATGCTCTGCAGTAGTGAGGTGTGTAATGGTCCTTTGACCCTTGGATAAAGGTAATGAACCCTTTGAATCCTTATAAGCAATGATAGAAGGAAATCTCCAAGACTTCAAAGCTGGGAACTCCAGCCTCGAAGCCCTGGGGTTTATATACTACTCTACTGTTTGTACATGTTTATGTAAATACCATAATGGGACATCATACCATGATAAGAAGAAAATACATGATTGGATGATGAGAATGCATGAGTTATAAAGAAGCACATCCATGAGAGAAAGAAGTAAAGAAGCATGCCTTGTGTGATGGGCATGTTGTGCATGAGGTGTGACGTCATCATGATGTCATAGATAAGAAATAAGGGTCTAGCCCTTGAGCATGTGACAAGTCACATGACTTGTGGTCTAGACTGCTGAGGTAAGCAGTCACATGATAAGTTATGCTGGAAAATGTCTAAGTCCCAGTAGTCTTGTGCTGATAGGGGTTTTCCTTATATAGAAGGTCAGGTATTTGACTCCTGCCATGGGTGAGTTTTAAATAGTGAAAAGAGCGATCATAACATGGGGTACCCATGTTTGGGTCCATGACGACTCAGGCACAAAGCTAGATGCTTATGCATGTGAGGACCATTGGGTTGGTTTTGATGAAGAGAGTCATGCTTACCAGATTTATGATGAAGCTCATCACACTGTCATGGTCGAGCATAACGTCACATTTGAACAGTGCATGGCCAACCTGGGTTTTGCTGACAGGGTAAATAGTGGAAAAGAGTGATCAAAACAATATATAGGAGTAATCCTAGAACACTTTGATATTTGTACCATTATGAAGCTGTAGCTTTTTTGTTGCTTTTTTGAGGATTATAGCCTGTTGGTAATGGAACACTTGTGGGTTTTGCATTTTCCAATCCAAAGTGTTTGACAACTTTAGAAGCATACACAGATTGATCTAGTGAAATTGTCTTTTTTTGTCTGTCTCACTTGATGGTCATGCCAAGGTATTCCTTAACAGTGCCAAGATCTCAAGAGCCCCAGATCTGCATAAATATTGATTTTTCTGTCAGGACAAGTTGTTTATCTTGAAAGAAGAAGAGTGCATCATCAGCATAAACAATAATGAGAGTTGGTACTCACAATAGGCACAATGGTGGCACAACACTGCCATGTGGCATTCTGGGAACTGATCTGGTGGGCAGACAAGAGAGCGCCAAGGAGAGGAAAGCATCAGTGGCTGATGAATGGGATATGGACAACACTTATGCAATGTTCATGGGAGTTTCTGCAGCTGAGGCATTGAAACCATGCACAATAGATGAGGCACAGAAACAGCCTGATTGTCCATGCTGGGAAGAAGCGGTTAATGCGGAGCTGCAAAGTTTGGCAGAAGCACATACCTGGGAAGTTGTGCCATGCCCACCAAAAGGAACCAATGTGGTGAACAGCAAATGGGTATTTAAAATAAAGAAAAACACTGTGGGTGAAATCAATAAGTACAAAGCTCGCTTAGTTGCTCATGGATTCATGCAAGTCCATGGTGTCAACTATTATGAAACCTATGCACCTGTTGCCCGACTCTCATCACTCCATCTCATCCTTGCCATCGCTGCACATTACAATTGGGATGTCAACATTTTCGATTTTCATTCTGCCTTCCTCAATGGAAAACTTGACAACAATGAGGTAATCTACATGGAATTACCCAAAGGTTTCGACAAGGGTGGAAAAGACATTGTTGTGTGACTCAGCATCACTCTTTACGGATCGAAACAAGGTGTGCTGAAATGGTACCAGTGGCTGTGCAGAGAACTTGCTGAACTCAGCCTCAACTGCATGGAGGTGAACTGGGGAGTTTTTGTGGCAAAAATAGGCACACATATCCTTATTTTAGCATCTCATGTTGATGATTGCACAGTGACAGGATCGTTGAAAGAGCTTGTCAAAGCCTTCAAAGATGAGATTGGATCACACTTCAAGATCACAGATCTCGGACCCATCAGCTGGCTTCTTGGCATGAAGGTCACACATGACCATGATGCCTGCACCATCTCCCTGTCACAACAGCCCTACATTGATGCCATACTCGCCAAGTATAATTTTGCTGATCAAAAGCCACTCACCATCCCCATGGACCCCCATATCCAACTCATGTGTTTCCAGTCTCCCCAATCCGCTGCTGACGTAGCTTTCATGCCCCAAGTCCCATTTCATGCTGCTTTGGGATCACTTATGTACCTTGTGGTTGGTACTCAGCCCAACATCGCATTCGTCATTGCCACACTCACACAATTCATGGAGAACCCTGGAATTGCTCATTGAGACATGCTGAAGCATGTCTACAAGTATCTAATAGGCACATGCACATGGGTGTTGACTTACAGTATATAAAATTCAAGTCTTGTCGGATACGTGGACACAGATGGCATGTTGCAGGAGCACTGCCATGCAATTTTGGGATATGTGTTTCTTATCAACAGTGGCACAATCTTGTGGAGCTTATGCAAGCAACAGCTTGTCACACTCTCAATGACAGAAGCCAAATACATCATGTCCACACATGCCATAAAGGAGGCGATTTGGTTCTGACGCCTTATTGCCGAGATGTTTGAACCCTTGCGCAACCCCACTGTACTCTACAACGATAACCAATCAGTGATCACACTTACTAAGGACAGTAATTATCACGCTTGTACCAAACATATTGACATTCATTACCATTTTATCCATTTTTCTATTGATAAAGGCTCTATTCATTTACTTACTGCTCTACTAATAATATGGTCACTGATACCCTTACTAAAGCACTTCCCTCCGCTAAGGTGAAGCATTTTACCACTGAACTCAGACTGCACTCTGTTTGAGGGGAAGTGTTAGATTTAGCTTAGCATACAAACATAGCTTACATAATACTGTTGATATTTCTTGGTCATACATTTTCCCTTTTCCTCAGTCACACCTATTACTGTGTGTCTGAGGTATGTTCATTCCACATTTGTTTACCTACTCATATGTAGCTAACCTGTATGCTTAGACTCATTCTCATACAGGTAACATAGTCACACCTACTACTGTGTGTCTGAGACTCATTCTCATACACCTTGCTCCAAAACCATCGATGCACAAGGAATTGCCCAGCTCTTTTTTGACCATGTGTTTAAAAGATTTGGTCTCCACAACAGAATCATCTCAGACAGGGGTTCCCAATTTGCATCTGTTTTTGCCAGAGAACTAGCATGACTGCTCTAGTATGACATCACCCTATCACTCACCTATCACCCCCAGACTGATGGAGAAACCAAATGAATGAATCAGGAACTTGAAACCTACCTCTGGATCTTCTGCAACAGATTAGCAAATCAATGGGTTTCACTTCTTCCGTTGGCCGAATTTCATCACAATATGGCAACCCACTCCTCCACTCAAAAATCCCCATTCAAACTGATCATGGGATACCAACCCCAAGCCTATCCACCAATTGGGAATATGTTCATTCCGGAATTGGAAAATAGGCTGACCAAATTGGAAGACTCTTGAAAAGAAGCACTACCAGCACATGAACAAGCAAGAATATTTATGGAAAGACAAAAAAGATCCACATTCACTCCATGGAAAACCAGGGATAAAGTATGGTTGGAAGTGATCAATTCAAAAACAAACTACCCAGCCAGAAAACTAGCCCCCAAACAAGAAGGACCATTTGAAATTGAAAAAGTGATCTTCTCCTTAGCCTACCAACTCCGCCTTCCCCCAACATGGAAAATCCACAATGTGTTTCACACCAGTCTGCTAACCCCTTATGTGGAAACCTGGGACCATGGGACCAACTTCTCCTGACCTACCTTGAAACTAATAGATGGGGAAGAGGAATGGGAAATAGACAAAATCATTGCCTATAGGGAAAGAAAGGGAGCCCGCCAATTCTGCATCCAATGGAAAGGATATGGCTCCAGTGATGACACATGGGAGCTGGAATCTAACCTCGGGAATGGATCAGAACTTTTGGAAGGATATAAATGATCAAGGAAACTCTGACCATCACCAGAATAATGACCACATCCCTCAAATTCTCCCTTGAATCCCCCCATGAATCTCCAAGACTTTACCCCCCATATATTCCCTCTTATGTCCAGAATTTTCATTTCTGAACTACCTCCTATCTGAGGACATAGGCTCCCCCCTGTTTTTCGAAACACCCTCCTGGTATCGATCCTTGAATGCCCAGTTCTCTACCACTACCTCATTTCACACCCCCTCTATGATGAAGCACCCATCTTCTCCCCCCTTATTGTGGCCTTTCAACAACTCTCACTCTCTGTCAGACTCAATCACAAGAGAGCTCAAAGAAATCCAACACCAGCAGAATCACTTGATTATGCACTCAAACACTTTCTGGCTAAGGAACAAATTCAAATCTGCCAAAGCCTTACAGACCTTGGCATCTTCAGAATCATCAATACCTTCTCCAGGGTTGCTCTGGCCCCCTATCTCCAACCACTCCTCTGATCCCTCACCAAAGAGCAAGGGGAAAACTACCTCCTGGACCTCGCCCATGACCACCTTGCCATATCACCCTCTTTTACCCCCATCGTCAAAAAGCTTAACAGGACCAGCTACACCCAGAATCCTCCCATCATGGAAAGCACTGGACAATTGCTTGGAGGAATCATCATGGCTGAAAGGAGAATTAAGAACACAGCCCTACAATGGCAGAAGGACTGGCTGCAACCTCCATCCCTCAAATCCCCTAAGTTCTATCCATTCGAGATGACCTGAAGAAGTCTGTATCATCAGTTGAAGAAAATGAGGGACAGAGCATGAGTTCGATCAGAGGAAAAGAAAAAGGAAAACAGAAAGAAGCATTATCCCCTGACCCCATTTCCATTCCCCCAAGACCTACCCCAGGCCCAACTCACAGGAGTAGGAAGACCAACAAACTCACATGCTTCCAATGTGGAAGTATCAAACATCTGCGACCTGACTGCCCTATTTACACCTGCCCTATCTGTCAGTGCAAGGCTCCCAGACATATTCAAAGAGAGTGTTTCTCCAACCAATGCTCTTCCTGTAATGGAATGGGACACTCCGCCACTGAATGTTTCGACCTAGAGGACTTCAATGATAACAATGTCATCTTCAATGATGGAGACCCTACTGGAGATGACTTTAGGAGTTGAAGAGGGTAATGTTACAAGTAAGCGCAGTTCTGAGGGCACCGGAACTCAGGAGACCCTGGAACTCTTCAATACCCCTCTACTGGAATGGAAATCAGAGGATGGACTCCCTCTGGAGTGCTATTGAACCCTATTCCTTGAAGACTATGCTCCATACGGTCATATGGAGATCCCCATTTTGGACTCACCATGTTTGTCTCTTCTTCCCCTTTCCTAACTCTTGCCATGTGTCCATAGAACTGTTTTTGTCACGGACCTCCACTCCTCCTTTCACCCTCCTTTTGACAACAGTGTTGTTCCATTTCTACCATTTACTTCATGAGGCCGTTGTAGCACTGTAGCATATCATGTGTCCTGTTCCATCACCTTTCCATTCCAAGATGGTTCTGGCTTGTATAAATAGTTAGCAGTTATCCTGTGTATTCCTCAGCTAGATCTGTGCAATTATACACAGTGTTTAGTCTTATCCTGCCTGAGTCTTGAGTCTCAGCAGAGATATTTCTATAGGACTTTGTGTCACCTTTGAGGACACACTGGGACTAGACATTGTGCATGTGTAACACCAAGGAAGACCCTTGAGCAGACCCCCTTCAATCTGATGTTAGTCTTATGCCAGTCTTAGCATCTCTGTCAAGGAACCCCCTCATCAGATCCCTCGTCCTGTTAGCTGTATAGTGACAGTAAGCCCTTGAACCTCTGCAGGCCTATGCTTGACCACATTGAGCATAACACGAACCATTACAGAGAAAGATAGATCTGAGCTAGCTTGAATGGAGTTCATGACTTCTAGTAAGCACCAGGTTCTGATAGCTTCCTAAAGTGGATTGCTCTTTGAGGATGCTGTGGACAATGTTGAGTTCGATTCCCACATATAGTCCCTCAGTCCTATGATAAGAGCAAGCAGGCAATACTTTCACATAGGTGGTCTATTTAGATGATTGTATTGTGGACAAGAACTGACTTTTTCACATTAGGATTACTCTGATCTGAACCTTGGATAACTCAAGAGTCAACCTGTCTACAAGAACACTAAGTGTTCTCCTACTTCTTTTTCTTTTTTGTTTCTTTGTATGCAATGTCACATTACAATCAACCTGGTCAATGGTCTCAAGGACCTAATAGATCTGATTGGGTTGTTTGTGATGCACCTATCATGCATCATGCCTCTCAGCCTTTGGCTGATAGGATAGGAACTATACCTGCAGAAGTCATAAGGCCATAACCATATGGTCTTATGATTTCAGCAGCAACTTGGATGGAACTCATGTTAAGAGCAGTTGATGGTGTAATAGGAGAAGTTCGCTCTGTTGCAGAGTATCTTGAACTTGTCCAAAGAAATTTACCCAATGGATTATTCATTTGGGAATCTCCTAACCCACAACACTCCAACAATTCACATGGAAACCCACATCCAGTTTCTGTGCAACTGATAAGACTGGTTCTATTCAATCCTAATATGGATGAAACATCATCTACTGAAGGAAGGGGTAGAGGTATAGAGATATGGACTGGTCCAGATCTAACCTCAGAAAGAGATTCACCTTACTACCAGCATCTTCCAAGAAGGATTACCTGTCCAAGTGTTGTCCTTGAAGAGTTAGCAATAGAAAGGTTGGATCAAATCCAAAGAATAACCAGAAATGACTCATCACATACAACGAGACTTGTTCTAGAAGATGTGGAGGTTGTTCTCAGATTAGAAAAAATATACCTATCTGATGAACAAATTATGAACTCTATCACCTTGGTTTTCTCTGGACATAGATGATGGTATAACTTTACACATCAGTCTAGTGATGCGAACCAGACAAGTATACCTGTTTGACCATAGGAGCTGTCTGGGGTACACTCACAAATGGGAAGCACTGTGTGACAGAAGGCAAACACTGCCTCAAGAGTTCAAAACTCTATATCCTTAGCATCTTCCTTCCAGGAATAGAGGATCTGTTAAGACTGGGTCAGACTTGGTGGATGAACTCCGAAGGAGGTCCAAGAAATTCCGGAGTTGTCTTGGTGAAAGGAAGACTAGTGGGACTTTGGCTTCAGCAACTTGGAGCAGAGCACTGCGCCCTTGTCGGATCGTTGGTGGTCCTGGATTTCAGAGGAGCAGGGAATGACAAGAAGCAAGGGGAGACAGGGGAGTTAGACTTGTCTGGATTGTTTAAGTCATCTAGGTTGATAACTAGCTAAAGTACAGGCGACAAGACAGGACTATATATATGGAGGTCGGAGGCAGTGTACAAAGGCAATGATGGGAAACATAAGTAAGTGGAGCTGGGGAAATGGAGACAGAAAGGAAACATAAACAGAGCTGTGTAAACACAGGATCAGAGAAATCTAAAAGATGAGACTAGTACAAAAGGAGAACAAAAAGTAATGTAACTAGAATGTACAAGGATCAGAGAAGCGGAGGAACATAGAAGCGAAGGAGCGGAGGAGTGTAGAAGCAGAGGAGCAGAGGAACAGAGGAATGGAGGAGGGCTAGGATTAGGGATATGACAGGATCTGAATAAACATAAACTAGCATTCATTCCCAAAGACATCGTGGAACTCGCTCCTTCATTTCAGATGCTTCCAACAGGAATAACATTCATGGAAATAATAACAATGCTGTCCCAATACCAAGCCAGGATATATGACCATTGACATCAGAATCCCAATCCCAAATATATCTGGGAAGACCAAGATTGGTTCCTGCTGGACAATCACATTCATTGTATGTGGATGACAGACTTTTCACCAATGTGGGAAGGACAAGTAGAGATAAATCCCACTACCATTTGGTATTCTCCCAAGAACAAAGGACTCACAGGGAGAATTGCAACAGTAGTGTGGACATTTTTCAGAACATTGATGGTACAACCTCAATGATCAATATCCTTGTCCATCTCAAATGTTATTGTCATGAACCTCTTTCCTTTGTTTTAGAACATGCTGGTTTTCTTATTCCTATTTCTACTCTCAATGTGACACCAACTTCTTACATCCATGATGAAGGAGTAGAAATACTTCTCTCTCATTGCCAACCTCTCAACTCATACTTCATCTGATTTGATACTTCAAAACTAGAAAACAAATCATATCCCCTCCTAAACCACTGGTAATACTCTTTCACTCTGGCAGACTCAGACAATAATCTCACTTATGAAAACAAGAGTACAACATGGAGGTTAATGAATCTGAATAAATGGCACTGGGATGTTCCAACAAAACAAGGTTGGAATAAAGTCATGGATGAACAATGGAAAAGAGTCTACAAGCAGACTCACTTTCAGGAGACAGCACTCCATCATTGAATGGAACCAACAGCAGCACAGGAGTATCTCAAAAGTGAGCTGCAAAAAGTTCGCACTCAACTCTGGCAAAACAGGATAGACATCTACTGTTCTGTACCTCAACATTCTATATCTCTGAACATCCTAGAGATCTTTGATAATGAAGATGAAAGCTCAAGTCTCTTATTTTTTGAGGACACAAGATCAAGCTTGGAATCAACATCCCGAAGCCATTGCACTTCAACAATGAGGAAAAAGTGTCTTTTCCTTTCCCATGAAGCAAGCACTGACATTCATCTGGCCTCTTCCTTCTTTGCTGGGGAAAGTCACATATCAAAGAGAAGTAGAGGAGAATATGCCAATGAGAATGAGATATTTCCCATCAAGAAGCTTTACAGATCTCAACATTCATCTACCCCCAAAGTATGAACTTATACATCCATACTTCACAGAGCTCCTGGACACCAGGTGAATAGCTCTGTTAAATGGGAACACAATGAAAAACTATCATCATTTCAAAGAGCTCGGATTACTCAAACTCAAAAAAAATGAGATCATGTAGGTAATGGAGCCAGATCAAGATTTACTTGATCAACTTCTGCTTGTTGGTGTTAATGCTATAAACTTTCACACTGCTGTTAACTCATCTTCTCCTCCATATGTTTACAAGTCATCACAAAAAGCATATAAAAGATGGCTTAAAAAGAATCCTTCTTATGCTCTTTCTTGACCATATTCATGGTGGAATCCTTGGTCTGATGAATGGTAGGATTACTCACTTTTCATACAGAACCATTATGTCTTCCAATTCAAAATCTCTTCTTTCTGTTGTTTCCATTCTAATTGGATCTTTCAACTACTCTACATGGTCTTTTCAAATGTGAAATGCACTAATGATGCAGAACACATGGGATGTAGTTGACAGATCAACCATTGCTCCTTCAGATGCTGCAGCTCTTGTGCTGTGGAAGAAACAGGATCAACAAGCTCTTGGCACCATTGGTCTCAAGGTTGAAAACAGCCTTCAGAACCATTTTCTCTGGGCATATGCAGCTGGCAACACAGCTCTGTCCAAAACTGCCTGGAATGATCTAAAGGCAGCCTTTGTGCCAACAGGACCAACTGGCATGTTTGCCATTTTCTGCAAGGCTCTGGATTATCAGAGGCCAAAGAAACCAAGATTTGATCCAACTTCTCACTTGCATAACCTGCAACAAATCTATGGACATCTTTTAGATGTAGGATTATTCTTATCTGAAGAAGTAAAGATGATGTTACTTGTTCACAAGATGACACACTATGCCATCTCTCATGACCATCATTTCCCATACCACATTTACCAACTTCACAGTGAACAAAATCACCACTAAAATCATGGCAGAATATGAATGCTCAAAAGTTTCCCCTTCCTTCCAATACTCTCTTTTCTCTTCTTGTGCTGATGTTGCAGAATTATCTTTTGCAAATTAGGTCTCTATGATGAAGAAAGCACCTCTCAATGCAGAGAAATGCAAACACTGTTATATGCAAAATCATACTTTAGAAAACTGCTGGTACAAAATGAAGACATCTTCAGATCCAGCACAATTACCTTCTACTGAGAAACCCAAGACTATACAAGCACAAGGAGGCAAAGGGAAGGGCAAAACCTTCAAGAAAAAGCCAATAGCTCACATGGCAATGGAAGCAGATGATGTTGAGATGGAAGATCCTCTTGCAGAATTCAAACCAGGTAATGCATATGACATGTGAGACCTGCAATCTGCTGCCATGAATGAAGCCTTAGTGGCTCAAACATTCATTTCTGATGAAGGAGAAGATGAGATCATTGTTAACTTTCCTAACATTAATGACAATTGGCAGAACAAGGCTGGATCATCCAGCAAACATGTTCACTTTCAAGAAATTGATGAAGAAGAAGTTCATATTTGATCCGAGAATAATGATGGTGACAATGGCATGTCCATTTCTATCACTGGTAACACATTTCACTCCAACAATTCTTTTCGTCCCAAACTTACACAATGAAACAGCTTTTCCTCCACCTGTTGAACACTGGACACTTCTGTTCAAGTCACTGTGAAACATCCACAAACAAACATACAGGAGGAGCAGAAGGAAAAGAAGAAAAGATCAAAATCCAAGAAGAATGTATCACACATTCAAACTGGTAAAAGATCTGATGAAACATGGATACATGGGTTGGATCCATGTGACCTAGTTGTATTGGACATAATGGTGACACTGGATACCATGACACCATATATGACTCATAGGATGCTGAATACAGTGTGTCCTGCTACTTGGATGATCCTAAGTGTTCCAATGATCTCTAATTAATTGATTCAGGCTGTACTAAACACATTACATCACATCTATGTAACTTCTGTTATTTAGAACAACAGAAATGACCTTGCTTAACAGCAAGTGGTCATACCATATAAAACTATGGATCTGGAATAGTTGTTTTATGCCATCACAATGGCAAGTGTTTTTACAACATTTGGTTAACCAATGTTTGGTATGAACCTAAAGCCACAAAACAGTTGTTATCCACTATCTGGCTTTGCAAACAGGACATGCATGTGATTACCACTGCTCAACAAATATCTATCCTTCAACAAAATCATTTATTCTTTTGAGGATTACCTTTAGCTCAAGGAAATTGTTTGCATTGAATCCAAGGTCAAATTATTTGTCCTACTAACCAAGCTCACAGTTTACATTAGAATTCTTCTCTGCTCTGGCATCTTTGCTTGGGACATTGTTCTATTGAAGCTCTTTACCAAGCACATTGCACCACTCAAGGTTGTCTTGACTTCTTGAAAGTCACCCAACTCTCTGGTCTATGTCAAGGTTATCTTACCAGCAAAATGACCAATATTCCCTTTTCTCCAAGTGCTACTCAGACTTCTCACATTTTAGATCTGGTTCACTCTGATCTTTGTGAATTTCCTGTTTGCTCTCACACCAGTCATATCTAGATGATGACTTATCTCAATGATTACTCTGGCTTTTCCCAGTTGTGTTTTCTCAAGCACAAATTCATTGCTTCTCATGCCTTTCAAACCACCTTTCACCTTAAAGTGTTGTGTACAGATCAAGGAGGAGAGTATGTCAATGCTACTCTTTCAAGACTCCTCTCTTACAAGGGCATTGAATATCAAAAAACCATTCCACACACACTGCAACAGAATGATAGAGCAGAACACTTCAATAGGACCATCCTAGAGAAGTCTGAAGCAATGCAACAACATGAAAACTCCATATGAACTCTGGAACAAATTCAAACCTGAAATCTCAGACTTCAAAACATTTGGATGTCAAGCATATGTGCTCATATCAAAGGAACTACATGCCAACAAACTCTTTCCTAAATCTGAAGAGATGATATTTGTTGATTATGATGATGGAACCAAAGGTTTTAGGTTCTGGTCATATCAGCATAGAAGAATCATGATATTATGAACTGCAATCTTTGATGAATTCTCTTTTCCTAGATGCAATCTTGAAGGAGACAAATGATTCCCTGTTTCTCAACCTTCCTCTCAAAAGAATCAGAATCATAATGATGGTTCTAGTAATTCGGATTCAGGAGGAGATAGTCATGATATCTTTCAACAACCTGATAAACAACCAAATGAAGAACAATCACCACAATCACCTCATCAATCAGAACTTCAAGATCAGGACATACCTGAAGAAGAACCACCTGAAGTAACTGATGAAGGTGATAACTCCAAAAAAACACAGGATCAACAGACCCTGAACTCTGGAACATCAGAAGAATCAAGAGCAAGTTCAGATCCTGAACCCTTAGCTGGTTCATCCAAACCAACTGGTACAGCAAGAGAGATGAGACCAACATATGTGGAAAAACTATTTAGACATGGCAAAAACACTCCTTTTGGTGGATTAGAATTTTGCACAGAAGTAAGGAGATCAGAAAAAATATGGAATCCCATTATTTGAACTGATAATATCTATGGCAAAAAAACTGCTGTAGAAATTGAAAAAGATATAACCAGCAAAGAAATATCATTAGGAAAATCTTAACTCCTGACCCTCCACAACCAAAACCAGCAAAAGAAGATTCTCCAAGACAACAAACTCCAGAAGAATCAATGTCACATTACAGATTCTCTGAATCTCAAGTATCAGAAAACAGATCTGATAATGAATCTGAATCATTTGACAAAGAAACAGAGTTAGGATCACCACTCACAGATGTTTCTACTATGTTATTCTACAAAAACATACAAAAAATGCCTCCACAAGACCAAGAAGGATGGAAAAATGCATGTCAAGAAGAAATTGATATGATGAAGAAAAGAAAAGTTTGAAGATTGGAAAATTGTCCTCAAGACAGGAAACCCATAAAGTGTCGATGGGTCTTTGCAAGAAAATCAAATGGCAGAAAGAAAGCCAGACTGATTGCAAAGGGATTTATACAAATTTTTGATCTAGATTTTGATGAAACATTCTCTTCAGTTGCAAGATTCGAGACAGTTTGCCTTGTCTTAGCAATTGCTGCACTCAATGACTGGGAGATTGAAGCACTAGATGTCAAATCAGCTTTTCTCTATGGCGATTTGGATAAAGAACTCTATATGGAACAACCTGAAGGCTTCATGGAAAAAGGATCTGAAAAAAAAGTTTATTGATTACAAAAGATGATTTACAGTTTAAAACAGGCTGCCCTACAATGGAACAAGGCCTTATACAAATCCTTACTTAAAAGAGGATACAAAAGATGCTTATCCGATGAAGGAATCTATTTCAAGATTATTCATGATAGTTTCATTCTCATTATTGTTTATGCTGATGATGCACTCTTCTTCTTTCAAGATAAACAACTTGTCCTGACAGAAAAATCAATATTTATGCAGATCTGGGACTCTTGAGATCTTGGCACTGTTAAGGAATACCTTGACATGACCATCAAGTGAGACAGACAAAAAAAGACAATTACACTAAATCAATCTGTGTATGCTTCTAAAGTTGTCAAACACTTTGGATTGGAAAATGCAAAACCCACAAGTGTTCCATTATCAACAGGCTATAATCCTCAAAAAAGCAACAAAAAAGCTACAGCTTCATTATGGTACAAATATCAAAGTGTTCTAGGATTACTCCTATATATTGTTTTGATCACTCTTTTCCACTATTTACCCTGTCAGCAAAACCCAGGTTGGCCACGCACTGTTCAAATGTGACGTTATGCTCGACCATGACAGTGTGATGAGCTTCATCATAAATCTGGTAAGCATGACTCTCTTCATCAAAACCAACCCAATGGCCCTCACACGCACAAGCATCTAGCTTTGTGCCTGAGTCGTCATGGACCCAAACATGGGTACCCCATGTTACGATCGCTCTTTTCACTATTTAAAACTCACCCATGGCAGGAGTCAAACACCTGACCTCCTATATAAGGAAAACCCGCTATCAGCACAAGGATACTGGGACTTAGACATTTTTTATTGTAATTTATCACATGACTGCTTATATCAGCAGTCTAGACCACAAGTCATGTGACTTGTCACATGTCCAAGGGCTAGACCCTTATCTCTTATCTCTTATCTATGATGTCATGATAACATCACACCTCATGTTTCACATAATGCATGCTTCTTACTTCTTTCTCTCACAGACAAACTTCTTTATGACTCATGCAGGCTTATCAGCCAATCATGTATTTTCTTCTTATCATGGTATGATGTCTCTTTATGGTATTTACCCAAACATGTATATACATGTCATCTCCACTAGATATAGTAACATACCTTGTACATATATAAACTCAGTACTCTGAGAGGGATTTCTTCCCAGAGTCGGCAATACAGTCTTCACTCAGACTACTCCCCTCTCTACTACTCTTCAAGACTACTACCCAGCAGATACCAAGGGTGAGTATTTCCCTCACTCAGTCTCTTGATCTCTTTCTTGCTGTGTACTCTGCCCCTGGATAACCTGGGTGTTAGAGAAACCTGCTTTCAACACTAGAAACACATGTCCTTAGTTACAAAAGAGGAATCAGGGTAAATCAAGAACAGGAATTTCCATATGACCTTATGAAGCATAGTCTTTAGAAAATAGAGTTCAATAGCATTCTAAGGGGAGTTCATCTTTGGATTTCCATTCTGATGGAAGAATTGCAAAGTGTTCTGAGATTTCTGAGATTTCAGAACCATGGAAAGGTAACTCAGAAGCATCAGAACTGTGGGAACCACCAGAATCACATTTACTTGTAACAAGCTTGCACTCATAGTGGACAAGCTCAAGCCACTTTAGTCATATCAGAAGCCAAAGAAAAGTGTCTGTGGCCAATAAGTCAGGTTGCAGATAAAGACAATAGTGATTGCCTGTTGAATGTGAGATCAGCAGACTTGCTAGCACTCAATGATTACTACAGTGGCATATACAGCAAAGATCCTGTTCCATCATCCCTTTGTCAACTTTTCTCTGCCATCCTTTATGTTTAATGAGGTAGTTCTCAAAGACTATTGTGCAGTTACTCAACAGCAGTTCTTTGCCAGCAAGGTACTTCTTCAGCACATGATCAATAGCAGCCTGATTGAAAATAGTGATGTTCCACCTGCATAATTTGACCAACTTGAAGCACATGCAATGTAAGCCCTTCAATCCACTATGTGTTACAATTCATTGGGCTCCTCTTTTCTTTTCCCTATGACTACTTATCATGTACACCAAAGGACCATAATCCTTGCCATTTGAATCCTGCTTGGGTTCCTTTCCTTTACCATTGCTTTCCCATTACCACTTACTTATTTAGCATGACTCATCCACAGCTGTATTACCAACCTTTGTTCAATGCCATTTGTCATATCCCAGATTTCAACCAAGTTCCCTCCAGCCATCTCCAAGGCTGTACAACTGCCTCCAGTGATCTTACTGTGGAGTTGAAACATTCTATCACTAAGTCTTCCCCAATCTCTTGTCCATTCCTCCATATCTGATCCTATGCTTTTCCTCTGTACATTACACTTATGTTATTCCCTTATACTTTCTTGTTTGCTATTTAATTAGCCTTCATTCTATACTGTTGTGCTTGGACAAGGAAGCACAGCCCTGGCTGTGTGATGTAGAGCTTTGAGCAGCTCTAGGTTTATATTTCATTATTTCGGACTTCTTTGCCATGCACCAGTCTTTGGGACTTCTGTTTCCACACTCCGGACTTATTTGTGGACTTCTTTCCCACACACCGGTCTTCCAGACTTCTGTTTCCTGTGCTCCGAACTTACCTTAAAAACATTATTATTTCACTATTGATGTTTTATTTATGTTTTGGCATATGTTTGACATATGTATACAGTCCTGGGAATGCCTGAACTATAAATACTTGTACCTAGCTATGTCTAGGGGGGGAGGACAAATCTCCCATCTACTACCTATCTACCATTCAAAGACCTCTCTCCATACTTTCACGAAATACATCTACTTTCCACACTCCTTATGACCTGTTCATATCAACTGACTTCAGAAGACTGCTTCTACCACCATTTCAATACTTTGGACTTTCAGAATCCATCTGGACAGCCTGGACTTCATTAGTTCCACTCAGGACTTCTTCCCAGACCCATTAGGGACCCCTTGGGACGAAACCCAAATCTCACACTCACCTATCCAATACCCTGGTTGCAACCACACAGCCAGTCCTTGGTCTTTTCAGCGACTTGCCAGCACAGTAGCAGTTTCTTTGTATTCTCCACATAACCCTAGCCTTTCCTTCTTTGGAACTCTGACCTCCATATATAAACCCATGTACCTTTAGCTTAGACCTCAGTTCAAATATCAACTTAATCACCTGCCTTACTCCTTCACCATTGATCTCATATCAGCATTCTCTCGCCTCAGTCTAGATGACTCATCTCCAACCCTCTGACCCTCTGGCCTTTGACCCTTTAGTAAATTAGTGACAGCAGACTCAAACAAGGGCACACCACATAAGGTGAAGCTGAAGTCACTTTCCAAACTGTACACCTTTGGCATTCTGGAGATTAGTACCTGGACCTCCATGGGACTGGATTTAACAGTGGGGTTGATTCCTCCTGAGGGTCTCAGAGACAGATTCAAGTCATAAGCATTCTCTTCTGTCTGTTTTGTTCTCAGAGTCCTTGTAAGAAGGGTCTTCCCTACATCCGTATGAAATGATGGGCAAGTGGTGGGGTTCCTTGCTGTGTGGTAGCAGAGGTATGTATAGGGGTAGCTAAATCTTTTGTTATGCATGTGCAATGTCTAGTCCCAGTGTGTCCTCAAAGGTGACACAACATCCTATAGAAATCCTAGGGGATTCTCTGCTGAGACTTGAGACTCAGGCAGGATGAGACTAAACACTGCATATAATTGTGCAGATCTAGCTATGAAACATACAAGACAACTATTGAAACAACTCCTATTGCCCTGCAGTAATGAGGTGTGTAATGGTTCTTTGACCCTGAGATAAAGGTAATGATCCCTTTGGACCCTTATGAGCAATGATGGGAGGAAATCTCCAAGACTTCAAAGCTGGGGACTCTAGCCTCAAAGCCCTGGGGTTTATATACTATTCTACTATTTGTACATGTTTGTGTAAATACCATAAAGGGACATCATACCATGATAAAAAGAAAATACATGATTGGCTGATAAGAATGCATGAGTTATAAAGAAGCACGTCCATGAGAGAAAGAAGTGAAGAAGCATGCCTCATATAATGGGCATATTGGGCATGAGGTGTGATGTCATTGTGACATCATAGATAAGAGATGAGGGTCTAGCCCTTAAGCATGTAACAAGTCACGTGACTTGTGGTCTAGACTACTGATATAAGCAGTCATGTGATAAGTTATGTTGAAAAACATCTAAGTCCTAGTGACCTTGTGCTGATAGGAGTTTTCCTTATATAAGAGGTCAAGAGTTCGACTCCTGCCATGAGTGTGTTTTTAAATAGGAAAAGGAGTGTTTGTAACAACTATTAGTATTTATACAGCTTGAAACCATCTTGAAATGGAAAGGCAATGGAATAGAGCACATGATATACTACAATGGCCTCATGGATCAATGAATGGAATGAGGTGACACTACCATCAGAAGGAAGGATGGAAGGAGGAGCAGAGGTCCATGACAAAAGCAAGTCTGGGAATGCATGGTATGAGTTACACAAGTGGAACAAAAAAAGAACACAGTGAATCAAGAGTAGGGATCTTCATATGATCATATGGAGCATAATCTTTGGGGAATAAAGTCCAATAGCATTTTAGGGGGAGTCTGTCTTCAGGCTTCCATTCTGGTTGGGGAGAGGTGAAGTGTTCCGATGTTTCCAGAACTCCAGAACCTTTGGAACCACAGAAACAGGTTCTGGAACCTTTGGAATTTCTGGAACTTTGCTTACTTGTAACATGGGCCTGGTTTCCTAAATGCCAAAAGTCCTTTAATCACCTCAAAGAACTCTTTCTCACCTGCCCTGTTCTCCAGCTCCCCAACCTCTCTGCTCCATTTGCTATTGCAATGGATGCTTCCAAGTTCACCTCTGACGCCATTCTCCTTCAAACCAATGCTAACAGGGATTGGCATTCCTGTTCCTATCTCTCTCAGTCATTCTCACCAGCAGAATAAAATTACAACATCTACAATTGGGAACTCCTCACTATCATAGTCTTCATGAACCACAAAAACCTGACCTATTTCTGGTCAGCACAGAATCTCAATTGTTGACAAGCTTATTGGCTCCTTGACCTTGCTGACTTTTATCTCACCATAATCCATGTCCCTGGTAAACTCCTTGCTGGCCCTGATGCCCTCTCCTGCCACCCTGATCTCCTCCACTCTGATGATGCTGACAACAAAGATGTTACCCTCCTTCCCCCATACCTTTTCATTAACATTGTTGATGCCATGCTCAAGAAGCACATCTCATCTCACTTGAAGACTGACCCCTTTGTCTTCAAGGTCCTCCAATCCCTTCATGGTACCATTCCCCCAGGCTTTTGGTCTCATCTCTTCAACTGGCAGTACAAAGACAGCATCCTTACATTCCAAGGACATGTCTATATTCCCCCTGATGACTCCCTCTGGTGCTTTATTCTCCAGCACTGCCATAACCATGAGACCACTGGTCATTCTGGTTATCTCAAAACTTGCCAGCTCATTGCTGCTGAGTTTTGATGGCCAGGCCTTGCTCAATATGTATGCAAGTATGTCGAAGATTGTGCCTCATGCCAGCAATACAAGGCCAATACCCACCCCATGGTTCCTCTACTCACTCCCATTTTCTCCATCTGCACCCACCTCTTCCAACAGATCTTCTGCGATCTGATCACCAATCTCCCTGCCTCCTCAGGCTTCAATACTCTCTTGATTGTGGTTGGCCATGGCCTTACTAAGGGGATAATTCTCTGTCCCACCAAGAAAACCATCACCACTGAAGGGGTCACATTCCTCTTTTTTCACAAAGTCTTCCTTTGATTCAGTCTCTATGACAGGATCATCTCTGACTGAGGCCCTTAGTTCATCTCCACCTTTGCCAAAGAGTTGGGATGCATTCTCAACTACTCCCTTGCACTCTCCACTGTGTACCACTCCCAGACTGATGATGAAACCAAACAGGTCAACCAGGAAGTTGAGACTTATCTCCACATCTTCTGCAGAAGTAATCCCACTATATGGTCTGAATTCATCCCCCACACTAAGTCCACTCACAATCACTGCCCTCACTCTGTCACTGAACAGATTCTGTTCTATCCCATGATGGAATACAAATCCCATGCCCTCTTCTTGATCATCTTCAACTTGCACATCCCCACCATTGAGAACTGCCTCAAATCCCTCATTGCAGCCCACAATGTGGCTCTTGCCACCCACAAACTCACTCACCAAGTTATGATGTTGTGAAACCATTGCTCCTTTATCCCCTTCACAAAGAGATCCAAAGTCTGGCTTGAGGCCAGAAATCTTAAATGCTTCATTGTCAACCCAAAGTTCACCCCAAAATGTGAAGGACCCTTTACCATCATCAAGGTGCTATCTCCCATCACTTATGAACTGTGCCTCCCATGATCATGGAAAATTCACCGAGTGTTTCATGTGTCTCTTCTAACTTCCTACTGCAAAAACCCTGTACATGGGCCAAACTACTCCTCCTCACCATCTGACCTTATTGATGGACATGAAGAATATGAAATCAAAAAGATCATTCAACATCACAGACTTCCATCCTTCTGTTCCTTTCCAATCTGATGGAAGGGATATTCTGCTAAAGAAGATTCCTGGGAACCCAAATGGAACCTATGGAACTCTGATCCCCTCCTCAACAACTATAAATGTCATCACTCGATTTTCCCCATCTTTATCCAAACCAAACCCCTCACAATCATTTCCATCACCCTCTTCACACCTTCACCTGCCCCCAGCAATGTTCCCTCCAATGTTGCCAAAGCTGGCTGGTCCACAACCACCCAACCTAGCAATCCCCTCAAAATCTACAATGAATCCATCCCCATTCCTCTTCCCTCTTTAATTCAATGCCTCTACAATGATGTGGAAGGCATCCCCTCTGCATGGTCCAGCTTTAGCTGGACCCACCCCAAACCTCTTGTTCCCACTTCCATACCCATTCACCTTGCCCAATGGATCTCTAATTGCTCCACCTGTCTCCTGCTATTTATACTTCCCACTGCCCTATCCAATCATCCCACCCCTCTGGATGATGAACTCGCTGCTGCTATTGCTATGGAACTATGAGACTCCAGTCTTACCATGGTGCTCGATGCACACATGGAACCCTACTCTCCATTTACCCTCATGTATCATCTCTTTCTGATGAACTCCTGCATCATTATCTCTGCTGCCATCCCCACTGCCTCTGCTGCCCAAGCATTGGCCAACCTCCACATCCATTGGCTCCATCAGACCCTCAAGCATGACCTTATTCAAATGATGCACCAGTTGGACATGACAGACTTCA
>JBBPMF010000426.1:0-27782 GCA_038090175.1 Austroboletus eburneus | reverse complement strand
AGACTATACTGGAGGTCGGTATGACCAGGTGAGGTTCGGTTCCCTTTGAGCGGTGGTCAGGTTGCTGATATGTGTGGCTTAGTTGAAGGGAAACGAAAAGACACTTCAGGGAGACGACGAACTACAATGAGTCGTACAAATGATCGTTTTGTAATAGTGTGAGCAGGGCAACAGATCTCATCAGCCTACTGCCAGGCTATCTATGCCCACAAAACCACAGAATCATGGGCAACTAGAAAGAAATTTATGAATTACAACGGAACAGACCAGCGTAGCAAGGATATCATAAGTATTTTATGACTGAAAAGTCCTCAAGGAATGGGAATGGAATACTGTTGAACTATGCGAGCCCATTCTCAGCCTTGAACGACTACAGCCAAAACGCCGTCAGTAAGGTGGTCAACATTCAAGCACACAAAGCATACCTCCACCATCCGCCGAACTCCCTCTTCGAGTCCCACTTGTGGCTCATACCCGAGGATACGTCGAGCCTTTTCGATATTGTGATAGCGCGTCGCACAGGTAAAGGCCACCCGAAACCGCGTAAACGTAGCCTCCTTCCCAGCCAACGAGGCCCATGTCTCTGCGAGGTAGCCTATGACCATACCAAATTCCTTCGGAATCACCCACGGCGATCTTTCACCTCTCTTCCTCCCTTCCTCCGTTGGTGAATCGAGCGCCAACCAGACCGCTCGCATAAAATCCCAGAAGTACACCGGTTCGCCGTTAGTGATGAAGAACACTTGACCGGCGACTTGAAGGCGGTTGGTTGGGGCTATGTTCAGGGCTTTGTCAGAGAATTGATCGAAGCGGTTTCGGAGAATGATATGCATGGGTTTGAATGGGTCATGTGGTGCGCTAAAAGCACTCTCGATGACTGTGGCATTTCGAGGAGGAACGACGTAGGGCCCAAGTGGACGGGCGTTGCATGTAGGAATACGTCGGAAACCAAGCGTGGCCGAGACGGGTGGTAATGCTTTGTGCAGGGACGAACGAGGAATAGAGTCAACCAAAGTTGTGTCCGAAGATTCGGATTTTGTCGAGACGCTATCAGATGAGCTCGTGTCTACGAGTCTGTCTGCAGCAAGGAGATGTGCTTGTGCAACATTTCCGACATAAGTGTAGTCGAACAAGTTGGTGTTATCCCCGATTTGGAAGTGGGTCTGGCCGCGCTGGTATACTTGGTAAAGACCAATCATCATCTGCCGGTCCCCAGGACTAATGGCGCGCGGTATGTTGTGTGAGTTCAATATATGTTAGAGGTGGAACGCAAGACTTACCCAAAAATGCCAGCGGGGCGCAGAGCAACCGTTAAAAGGCCGCCTTTTCCATTGGACTCGAGGACAAGCGTCTCGCCTTTTGCTTTAGAATCATTGTACGCATCGAATGGCTTTTCCGGGTAAGGTGCACGTTCATCGAGGTTGATCACGTCCCTTCCGTCGAACACGACGCCGGCCGAGCTCGTGTAAACTAGTTTTCGGACGCCGGCTGCGACGGCCGCATTTATAACTGCCTGTGTACCGTCGACGTTAACTTTGTAGTACACTGAGGGGTCCTTGGCACCGTGTTGCGGGGAAGCAGTATGTATTACGCAGGTCGTACAAGACTAGGAAATGTAGAGCGTCAATAGGACGCTTATTATTATAAAGCACCAAGAGCGCACCTTACGAATAGTATCCAGGACGTTTTGTTCGTTCGTGATATCGCCGGAATAAAATGGAACGTCATGATGTCTCTGGACAATATCAAAGACAGAGACTACGTCGCCCCGAGCGAGGAGCTGTTCGACAATGTGCCGGCCCACAAAACCGCTACCACCAATGACGAGGTAGACGTCCTTGAGTTGAGTCGACATTTTCGCAAGGAAGAGCTTCACGATGGCTATGGTTGACGTGTCGTACCACTCGTCATTAATCGGCAGGTCACGTGTAGGTCACGCAAAAAAGTACACCGCCACTAAAGTAATAAATTGATCCGATCCTTCGGATCAATCCATACTTGAATTCTATACTGCACCTACACGAAAACGTTGGAAAGATATGTTCTTATGCCCGCGGTACCATGCACAATCGCACCCACCACACCATCAGGCCTCACAACTACCACCCTCTTCTCTCCCTTGCTCGCCAAATACGCATCGTAAGCATGTCCATCCCGGTCGACAACAACGTCTGCCTTTGAGATAGTTATCCTCACCTCTGAGCCCTGCGGAAGGACAATCAGGGTGCGAGCCATATTCCCGGGGTACATCTTCAATGCCTCGAGTACATCTATCGAGGACTCCGAATCTGGAGCGAACACGAGCACGGTGTGATGGGTGGGACCAAACACATCGAACAACCTCGTCCTTGTCTCCGGTTCACCTACGTTCATGATAAGTCCTGGTGCATCCGGCGCCCTATCTCCGGCCACCAACACGTCCTCCTCCAATACCCCGTATGCACTCACAGGTTCTGCCTCTGTAAACTCGTCCAACACGATCGGGCTCGTCCGATAATTCACACCAAGCATGTTCATTCGGTTATCGCGCCTCAACACGCCCTCCATGGTCGACGAAGTGCGCATTCCGTTTAGAATTCCTGTAGTGATGTTGAGCATTTCAGCAACGACAGGAAGACGCTCTGTGGTGTAGGTATCGAGCAAACTTGCTGGGGAGAGACCTTTATAGACCAATGAAAGTTTCCAAGCAATATTCAGCTATCGAAATGCTGGATTCAATCATGGAACGTATGATACTAAGAAATACTTACAGCATCTTGAACAGAGGTATTTAGACCTTGACCACCTGTGGGACTGTGAACGCTGCAAGGCAAGGTCAGCATAGGTTTTGTAGAAAACATGGTCGACGTACTGGGCTGCGTCTGCGAAGCCGATCTCAGCTTAGGAAGCAGATGAGAACAATGAATGATTTTCTCACCTCCGGCCAGAAACACACGACCTACACCAAACTTTTCGACCATCCTGATATTGGGACTATTGCGGGCATCAGACACGACACACGAACCTACACATACAATGAACTCACCGGAATTCTGACAAAAAGACCACTTTCGAAACGTTGATGTCACGTCCTATTATCTTGGACATGCATTCAAACATCAACTTCTCGTCAGCGATCAGTTGCTTGGGCTCGTATGGTTGCATGGTCAAAACAAATTGGTAGCCATTAGGCGCAATGTCATCCGTTGGACGAAGCATCAGGCTACACAACAGTTAGGTATGAAGCAAAAAAGGCAAAGAACCAACACGCACAAATTGGTTGACCATGGGCCACTACCACACATGTGCATGTGCTAGATGTAAATTCTCAGCAAATACGTATTGAATGAAACCGATCAGTGGCGCATACCTCCCTGTCGATCCCTTCGACATCTAGGCAGATGTCTCCGACCAAAGTGGCTAAATCCTCTTTGGTTTCCCCAAGGAATGACAACCCAAGTTGTTTTCGCGTGACTCCTAGCGCTCAGAGAGTATGACGCATCGCACGATATACATCATCACATAACACACCTTTGGCACCATCTGCACCAATAAGATACGATGCTTCGTATGTTTCACGGATTTCTTTGCCGTCCTTCTTCTTGACCAACTTTGCAAGTACACGATCTCCATTGTCCTCAAATGACTGCAGTTCCGTCCCAAGTTCGACGTGACAGCCATACTTTTCAAGATGTGTGCGTAAAATGCATTCCACGACCGGTTGACCGATAAACATTGGATCACTCTACAAAGTTTAAGTCATCATCTAGAGATAGCTGACTATACTGACATAAGGAATTGATGGAGTCGGGTCGCTGTGAGAAAGCATTTCAAAGGTCTTGGTAGGCTCGAGCGTCCCAGGCTTGTATTCTCGGACAGAAAGCACTGGTGTCGACGTCTGATGCATCTCGGGCACACGAAGAAAGTGGAACACTTCAAAAGTACGAGGCTAGACGATTATCCGTCAGAGGACATCGCCACGTAGTCCGTCGGGTTGAGGCTCACCCAAAGCCCGCTAGCTTTTTGGCCGATGCGGTAATGGTCTTCCTTGTCGATAATCCGTACAGGAACATTGTTTCTCAAAAGCGTGAGTGCAGCGACGAGTCCTGCTGGACCACTACCAGCCTAGAAAGGCCCATTTATTAGTTAAGTAATCATAATTATAAGAAGGTAGAAAGACTGACCACGAGCACTGGCGCAACAGCAGTTGTCATGATGGCGCAATAAAGTGAGGGAGATTGTGATAGTGGATATGGTAGCAAAGAAGAGTGGCTTTGCTTCAAGTAATATCGCTTTCTGGGGTATAAGTATGCACATTATCGCCTCGGCATCTGCGCAGCGTCAAGGCGTACGTTCTACAGCCGGCGAGTGTGCACAGCAACGAACTATCAGCGCTATATCAGCCCTGTCACCAGGGGCGACTGAGTCATGAAAATAATTTTCCAACGTTTTCAATAGAGTATGATGTGATGTGATATCAAGTCGACGTGGGACATGGCGAGCGGCGTGCAAGCAAAAAAAGTTATCAAGCTTAGAACCAGACAGGAAATTGGTGTTCAACCAAGACTGCCGCTTTGTCTATGTACCGTTGTTCTTTTCGGTCTATCCTGGTAAACAATCATCGACTTTCGGTCATAAGTAGTAGCTTGCTACGGATTGAGCCAACCGTCGCCGACGTACTATATAACAATCCCCGGGCGCAAATTCGTCCAGACTAGCTTGGGACACATACGTAGTCGTATGTGAGAGTCGAGTTGGATTGGTAATGAAGATCTCGTGATGATCCAACGGAAGCATCGTCAGCTGTCTTGCGTAATTAGTTGGCAGACCCTTGGTCACCGTGTTAATGACATGGCGAGAGACGAGAAATCATATGCACTAGCACATACATGCTTGATGTGAACCACATGCGCAGGGGCTACGTATATCATTCATGAGGAGAGCAGCTACTGACTAATCATACTCTCATCAAACCCACCAGGAAGGGGGCTATGCTCGAGCTCGTCTAATGCATTATGATTCTCGATGTTGCTCTCTGTGGCGTCCAGAGCGTCTGAATCGTCATCTGGCTGTTCACAGGATGCTTACGCCATATCTGCCCGGCCATTGTCCTAGCCGCCTACCTCCAACAACATTCCCACATACTCGACAGTCTACGTCCCAGCTTCTACTCTCGGGGTCTAAGCTTCACTTAGAGAATCGCTGGCTCCTACACGTTGGGACACAGTTTGCTTGCCCCCGACAGATGGAGCATAGTTTCGGGCCAGAAAACCTGACGGTTTTCTCGTACCCACACGCTACATTTACATACGTTTCGTAGCTACGAACCATAAGTATCCCGTCACGCAGCATGACACACATGAAATTTTTATTTGACTACCAACGGTGTTTGGCCCAAAGCCATACATATGCCAGTCGAACGTGCTTGTTTAGGACAGTCGAACTCCGCGTGTCCATAACTTCAACATCATGGGAGAACACTCAACGCTGCCATGCACAAGCCCCCAAGAGCCAGAGCCTTTTCCGACACCCGAAACGCGTTCAAAAAAATCGGGCCACTTGCTTCCTCGCACTCACCCTACCGTCAATCAGCACCTCGGCAGTCGCGAAACTTCGGATGAAGATCTTAGGACGCCAAGCCCGGTCGAGCCATTATCGCCAGATTATGACTCATGGGAGGAAGGAAGTCAAGCGCGGTCGATTACTAAAAGCATAGGGGCCGGAGTGACACAACAAATCGAAAAAGTCACATCTACCGTCAACAGTCGTCAAAAGGAACGGGCACTCTCGGCTGACCCGAACCATGGTCGCTGTTTTCTTACCAATCGGAGGACACCTATCCAGTCATGCCACATTGTTCCCAAGGCCACCGATCCTGACTTGGTACAACTATACTTCACATCCATTAGTCGTTTATATTCACTCGATTTATCTTTCAGATAACGAAATTGGAGTATTTTTGGGATATTGAACGTTTTTACGCGGATACGAGGTATAATCTGATGCATTGTACGCCAACCCATCGCGTTTGAAACAAACTTTTTTTATTGACCTGTATTTCAGTGCGAGTCGACTGGCAGCATTCCTTCGACAACGGACAATGGGTATTAATCCCTGAGCACGACGTTCTACAAGAGCTGTCTGAAAAGTACCCGGAAGGAAAGATTGTGAAGAGTAATATGAGACAGGTGCATCGATTTTTATACTGCCTGAGAGATTGACTCAACGTCATAGTTCTTTGAAGAGCGGAATTCCACTTACCGGTACTATGTTATCCCCATTCCTGCATTCAAAGAACCTATCTGTCGTTTCCCGGACGAGGACAACGATAACTATGACCACGGATATCATATCCCGCCCTACAACACTCTTGGGCCACTTGAGGGCCATTTCCATCCACACTTCGTCGTTTTCAACACGGGCAAAAAACTGGCTGATCTGGATAATATTGGGATCTCAACGTTAATCGGGAACCTGGCTAAAGGATTCAGTCCGGTCACGGATGTGCTTGATATGGTCATTGCCGTACAGAGGTTATACACAAATTGGACGAAGGTACAAGTACCTGATCACCATAACACCAGCGGACTTCCTCCAAGGCGCGAAGGTCCCAGCAGCGGTACGCGCTCTCAAGGACGAAGTAGCCAGGCCTCCGGGAAACGATATACTGGAGGTCAACAACGGGCGACACTGCCTTTCCAGCCTGAGGACGATGACTCTTCCTCCGAGTCCGACGTCACCGTCTTCGACTATTCCACAGATTGGATCGAGTATATCCATAGCTGGAAAGACAAAAACGCTAAAGAACAATTGGACTCACTGGATACCCCCGACGTTGGTGGCGACAAGCAGCTCATGGATTACATGGACGAACGTGCTCGTGCTCCTCCTTCTCCAGACGCTTGGCGCAGTTGGAAACCGGTCTGGGGCGGTCACAAACGACGCCGTCTCAACGTATCGGATCGGTCGCAGTTTTCGAGCAACGACTGGGCAGTGTACAAGCGTGACGTATACCTGACGGGGTCCGATGAAGGTTATATACATCATGGTGTTACCATTGACTAGAACCATCAATTCCCGAAAGGACATCGGTATGTATAAAAGTTATGGATACGAGTTTATACGATTTATGAGTGCCTTCGCACTCTTACTAGTCTGCATTTCTGTGGCAAGTGGCTCCCTTGACATGGCGCCATGTCCATTTTAGACTCTTCCGATCGGAACAGTGATTAGGCCTCTCCACCAGAAGGGGTGCAGGGTTTGAAAGGCTTAGAATTAAATATTACAAGAATGTCTGCCATCAGGAAGCACCAGAGTGGCACGGAGCAACCTGCCGTGCAGATTCTGGAGTATGCGTGCGCTGCGAGAGCCATGAATCGATGGGGGCGAGGTATTTGGTGTGTTTGGCGTCAGTGAGTTGTACACTGTGGGCATCGAAGTCCCAGAAAAGGCCAACGAAGGTGGGAGGAGATGCCAAGGGTGGCGGATATCCGGTCAATGTCAGCAATATCATAGGGGAAAGGGGGTGAGGGCGGTCCTCATCATACTCTGCGGTGGATCCGTCAAGAAGAGTGATTCCAGCGAACCAAGATCGACCACTGAGGGAGCTATTGCGTAAATGGTTGAACACTGATATGGAAGCAGGGATAAAGGTGGTCATGATGCGAAGCGGAGAATGCATAAGCTCGCATAGGCAGTCGCACTGTCAACACTTCCGTAAATACCGCCGGAGGGAGCGAGGCCAAAACAGAGGGAGATATGAACTGCGAAGAGGTCATCAGCTAGGCGAACAATGAAGGAGGTCCATTGGAAGGGGAAATGCAAGTGCCGCGAGCCGCAGATCTTCACGCTACTAGATTCCACGTGCCCCCACACCTACAAAATAATCTTTGAAAAGTAGTTCTCGGCGCCCTCGACGCCCCGCACCATCGCGCCAACGACACCATCCGGCCTCACTATCACCACCTTCTTCTCGTCCTTCGCCAAATACGCACGGTAAGCATGTTCATCGCTGTCGACAACCACATCCGCCTGGCCGACCGTTGTCGTAGTCGGTGGCGATCCCCGCGGAAGGACGATCACAGCGCGGACCACCTCCCCGTACTTCGTCGACGCTTGCACAACATCCGCCGCAGACGCTACGTCCGCAACGAACACGAGAACTGTGTGGTACGTCGGACTGAATACGTCAAACAGCCTCGTCTCCGTTTCGGTGATCGATGTGCCAGCGACATGGGTAAGCCCGGGCGCATCAGGCGCTCTGTCGCCGGCCACTAAAACACCCTCTTGCAATACCCCATACGCGCTGGAGGGCTCTGCTTGTGAAAACTCGTCAAGAACGATCGGACTCGCCCGGTAATTCACCCCGAGCATGTTCATCCGTTCCTCGCGCTTCATTGCGCCCTCCATCGAGGTAGCGTTGATCTTGTTGAGGTATCCAGTGGTGATATTGAGCATTTCTGCGACGACGGGAAGACGCTCTGTGTTGTAGGAATCCAAAAGACTCTCTGGGGAAAGCCCTTTGTAGACCAGGGAGATTTTCCAGGCAAGGTTGAACTGCCGAGAGCACGGTCTGAGCCACAGAATACACAATACGCTATAGCACCTACGGAATCTTGGACAGAAGTATTCAAACCTTGACCACCGGTAGGACTGTGTATACTGAAAGGAAGGGTTAGATTATGTATATATGCAAAGGGGTGCTACATACTGAGCTGCGTCTGTGAAAGTGACTTGTTAGTAAGTTGAAAGAAGGATACAAGATGTCGTCTCACCCCCGGCGACAAAAACGCGACCGACACCAAACCTGTCGACCATCCGAATATTGGGGCTAATCTCAGGTGAGATAACATCAATCCTAGGCATTCAATCAACGTACCGAAACTCTGACGTAAAGACAACTTTTCTGGCTTTTATTTCGCGTCCAAGTATGTTGGTCATGCATTGAAACATCAGCTTTTCATCTGCAAGCAACTGCTTCGTGTCATAATCGCTCGAGGACAAATTGAACTGGAAGCCATCAGGGCCTATGTCGTCCATTGCACGAAGCATTAAACTATCAAAAATTAGATGCGACCCACTGATACTCTGAGGTATGTAGACATACAGATTGCTCGACCTGTCGCCGAAGATATGCCAATGCTAGATGACAATGACTCCTCTCATATTGATTAACATAGACAGTCGTACTCACCGCCCTGTCAAGCCCTTCGACTTCTAGACAGATATCTCCAACAATCAAGGACACGTCTTGCCTTGTCTCTCCGAGGAACGATAACCCAAGTTGTTTTCGAGTGATTCCTAGAGGAGAACGTAAAGCACTGTAAGCCATGAGCGAAATGAGACATGCCTCTGGCACCATCTGCCCCGATTAGATACGAGGCCTCAAACGTCTCAGTGACCTCTTCTCCGTCCCTTCTCTTCACCAGTTTTGCAAGCACACGTTCTCCGTCGTGCTCGAACGACTGGAGCTCCGTAGCCAGTTCAACTTGACAGCCATACTTTTCAAGGTGAGATCGTAAGATACCCTCGAGTCTCGGTTGACCGATGTTTAACGGGTTGTGCTACCACAAAATTGTTCAGTCATCGTTACAAAAGGGTTTGAGGATACTCACATAAGGGATCGATGGCGTCGAATCCCTGTGAGGGTACATCACATAGCTCTTTACAGGTTCGAACGTGCCAGATTTGTATTCGCGAACAGGGTGCAACGATCTGGCAGTACGATTGATGTCATGTGTGCGGAGAAAGTGAAACACTTCGCAAGTTCGGGGCTAACGACGTGAGCACCTTTTCATTCTGCAAGGGCTTACTTACCCAAATCCCGTTGGCTTTCTGCCCGATGCGGTAGTGAGGTTCCTTGTCGATGATACGCACGGGAACTTCGTTTTGCAACAACGTGAGAGCGGCAGCGAGCCCCGTCGGACCGCCGCCAACCTAATCGTGTCAAGGTGTTAGTGTTACTATCAAATTTCGATTACACGAATCGGAAAGGCGGACCACGAGCACAGGCGCAACGGAAGGTGTCATGATAGCAGGATCGATGGTGATAATGATTGCATTATTTTGGGAAGGCAACAGGACTCAGGAGGCTAAACTGGAAAGGAATATTATGTAATTGTCACCTTGCTTGCAATTCTGACACGTGATGTGATCACAAACAGACCTTGGCTGACCCGCCCAGTCTCAAATTGACAATGTCAGCCTCCTTGACTAATAAAAGTTCTTGCCATCTAGTTTCATGTTTCCTGGCCTTCGACATGCAGTTCTTCCGGCTTCTCCTGGACCGCCCGACAAAATCGGAAGGCGGCATCTCCGCCCTTCTGTCCCAAGAGACCGACGCCGCACAGATCCCCGTCGTCGCGGCCATGAACAAGATGACTCACGCCCGGATCGCCGAACTGGAGGCCCAGCTGGCTATAGTCGAGAATGACCGAGCGGATCTCGAGCAAGACCTCGCCGACTACCGCGCGGACCTCTTGCACGCACGCACAGAGCTTTACTCTGAGATGCTCTGCAGTGCGCGCCACCAGCAGCGCACCTATGACGACTTCAGGGCCGTCCAGAAACTCGAGGCAAGGCATCAGCGTTTCTGTGCACTGTTGGTCGACATCGGCATACCCCGCACGTCCGTGGACCTGATCTGTGATGTCGTAGAGTCGGGACTCGGTTCTGCGGAAGACATCCTTGTTGACGCCATACGGGAGGCATCTAAAGACGATGGCGCACACTTGGCTCGACTCAAGCCCATTGTCGTGGACGAACGTACCCCCGAACACTACCAGTCTGCGCTCAACTTGATGCTGAGTATTCGCAAGGAGCTCAAGTCCCAGAAGAAGAGAACCAAATTTTGGAAGGCCCTCGCACAGGAGAACGAGCGACATGCGACCACGGTCACGCCTTCTCCTTCAGATATGTCGTCCATCCGTCAGGATCTTTCTCGCGACAGGAAGCACGCTGTGGACGCGCTCATCGCACGCCGTCGTGCAGTCAAGTACCCAGAGAATACAGAAGGCGACGTTTTTGGAGGGTTGGATACGCTGGCTAGCTCGCTCGCATCTCGTCCGCGTCGCTCAGTTCCGGATGACCTTCGGCTTTCCTCGTCCTTCTCGTCCTCAGCGTCTTCTGCTTCTACGCATCTATCCTATCTTTCAGCGATCTCGCGTGTGGCTAGGGATCCTGCGATCGAGACGCCGACTATAACCTCGCGTCTGCCGTCCAGCCTGTCTACTTCTCTTCGTCGTTCCTCTAGGAGTTCCTCTCAGTCCATAGTTCTCGGTAGTGTTGATTTGAACATCTCGAGGTCTTCCCCTATCGACCCGACGCTCCCAGAGGAAGCAGAGCAGGAGGCAGAAACTGAAGCCGCGTCTACGGTAACCCTCAGCCAAGATCTCCTCCAGGCGAGCAACTTCCTTTTGCTTCCCCCTTTCGCTCTTATTACTTCGTTTTTTAGAACGACCGACATGTATCTCAGGGATATGGACATCGTCGCACGGTATCGAGGCGTTCAGCTTCGACCCGCCAGAACCGTCCTTCTTTCCGTCTCTCTGCGTTCTCGCCTATCGAGGTGCGTCCTACGGAAGCATTGGCCACCGACTCGAATACGTCAGGAAACGCCGTCGACGTACCCCTGTTCCACACGTTCGACGCTCTTTTCCGTTTGTCGGATCTCACGGCAGCCAGGGACGTCGACACGCCCACATCGAGCGAGGATACGCCGTTCAACGATGAACGCGTGTTGCCCAAGTACGACGTACCCTATTTCACGACGGACACGCGGGTCGATGCGCGGTCGGGCGTGCGCAACCCACTCGGAGCCATAGAACACTCAAACAGCTCCGTATCGATGGCGACGTCGACGTCCACGTGTGCCTCCGGGGTCATGCATTCACGTACACCCCTGGGGGGGCGCGATCTTCGTGGTGGCGGCACCATCCCTCTCGGCGAGTCCAACGACTCGCTCTTCACCACCTCGGCATCAGCCTCTGCGACGTCGTCCATCACGGCCAACGACACATCTGCGCCGACAACCCCGCCCACTCCAAGCCCGAGCGCAATACCGATCACGATCCCGAGTCCTGGTCTCGCGACGCCATCTCCTCCGAAGACCGCCGGGGGCTTTGCATCCGTCAAGCGCAGCATGCTGCCCGTGCTCGCCGAGCATCTGCGGCGACTCTCGTTCTCGAGTTCAGATCGCGATGGAGAGGGTTTCGTGGGCAGGTTGCGTAGGTTACGGTCCAAGTCGCAACCGCGCCTGCGCTCGGCGGGGTCGCCAGGGTCGCCGCCTTCTAGTTGCGGTCATCGGCGGTCCCCTGCACGCTCCGAGTTGGGGATGAGCGAGCGGTTCAGTGCGAGCGCGAACTCGAGTCCGAGTCCGAGCCCGGTCAAGTCTGGGATACCGGTGTTTCAGAGACGGATGACGATTCGCGCGCGGAGGGCGTCGGTGAGGAAGGTCTGAGCGTTCTTTTTTTTTCTTCTTTTCTTTTTACGTCGTTTGGTGGGTCTCTCCTGCTTGGATGGGGTTCGCGTTTCATTCATGTATATATTTGTTGGTTACCATTTTTATTTTTATTTTTATTCGACCGGGGTACTATTGCTCTGCTGCTGCCACCCAAAGTGCAGGAATCCATTCTAAAGCAATCATGTTCCCACCAGAGTCCCAGAGAATGTAAATCAAGAACTTTGTGTGAGTAAACATTCTAATCATCCGAGTAACCTCATGGAAGGCGTTCCACCCGACGGTAGTAACTTTGATGAATCCTCCTATTGCCTCTTTTCAGGGGCCACCCGAGGGCCTTACATAAATGAGTCTCGTTTCGTATACTTGCCAGCTCAACACCACCCTATGATGACCTCAGATTCCTTCGAGAGCTAAAGAAAAATTTCCCAAACGTGGCTGCAGATCACCGTGCGCTGAACGATGATTTAAACGGTGCTGGCTTTGGCATGGCACCAGAGACTTCTTGAACTCTGAGAACAACCTCAAGGCTTGCGCGCGCCGACGATTCTAATGTACGTCCTTAGTCCTAGCATCATCCATGACCCCGTCCTCGTTCACTTCCCCAACACTGGCGTCTTTTCGTTTCTGCGGCGCGTGCCACATCTCCGTGAGCGGGCGATGATCTCGTTCCTATTTTGCCCTAGCTGCGGATTTCTCCAGGACGGCATTTACGCGTATATAATATATATATTCACGTTCGCTTCCTACTTTGCGTTCGACTACTCCATACTCCATTTTTCCCTCGCTCGACACCTGTTCCAAGCACGTTTCACGCTGCGGTCGCCTCTTGCGCTTCCCTGACGAGATCAAATGCGGCCTCGCCCACACGTTTGACAGCGACGTATTTTTCCGTCACGATCGCTGTGATGAGCTCTGCCGGGGTGACGTCGAAGCTGGGATTGTATACTCCTCCGGGAGTCTCGCCTACCGCGCTGGGCGTGATGAGGACCTGAGCCTGCACCTTGTCTCCCGCCGCGTCGTATGCGGGTGGGTGGATCGCCCCCCGGACCAGGCAGGCCTCGAGTGGGGGTCGATGCTCGATCGGGATGCTGTAGAACCGTCAACGTCAGCGCGGGAAAGAGGTGAGGTTGCTCACCTTGAGCCGTCGGCAATGGCGAGATCGACCGTGCTTGTAGGTGCAACGACGATGAAGACGATGCCGTGACGCGCCGCGAGGACGGCGGCATTGTATGTTCCGATCTGTGGGATGCGTGGGCGGAGGGGAGGTGGGGTAAGGGGACGGTTACCTTGTTGGCCGTGTCACCGTTCCTGGCGATGCGATCGGCGCCGACGACTGTGGACGTGAGCGTGGGGAGGGATGGGGAGGGGAATGCAGACGCACCGACGGCGTGGATCGGCTTGTGCTGGAAGAGAGAGCCAACCATGGTATCGCAGATCATCGTGGATGGGATTCCGAGTGTGTGCAACTCAAAAGACGTCAACCTGTATCGCGTTATCGAGGGGAAGACACGTGTGGGATGGAGGCGCACCGAGATCCTTGGTGGTACGGCGCGGTCTGGGTGAAGTAGGCGCGGTCGAGGAGGTCTTGTTCGAAGAGGTAAGTGATAAGCCCAAGTGCGGTGCCGTAGCCTGACGTGGCGAGGGAGCCAGTGTTGCAGACCGTGAGGACATTGAGGTGCTTTCCCGTGCCGCCGATGCGGTGCTGCAGCCAGTCCCCGCCGAGTTTGGCCATGGCCATGTTTTGGGCCTTATCTTCTCCCGCGAGTCGTGTAGCCTCGTCGATTAGGCCCTGTGCGGTCGTGCGTGCTGCCTGTGCATCATCAGAGGGCTGCTGCTCGTGCGCGGAGACGGCCTGGGCGAGGAACGCGGAGAGACGGCGTGCGGCAGCGCCAAGGTTGACGGCGGTGGGACGGGCGGTGACGAGGAAGTCGAGCTGGGTTTTAACGTGGGCGGCGAGTGCACTAGGGGAGGCGAGGTAGTCGGGGCTGGGCGTCGCACGAAGGGCTCTAGAAAGATCGACGGCGACTGCGAGGGCGGCAAGGGACGCGATGGCGGGTGCGCCACGGATCTGTGGAGAGTGAGCGTCGGCGACCATCGGTGACAATCGCGGACCTTCATGGACTTGATGGCGTCGTGGGCGTGCTCGATGGAGTGTACTGAGACATACTGAATGGTGTGCGGGAGGAGGAGCTGGTTGAGGACGCGGATGCTGTTGTGCTCGAGTTGGATGGCTTTGAGGGAGTCCATGGTTCGCCACGTGGTTATCAGCACGACTATGCTCGCCCGAAATGGAAGGCATGGGAGTTGGAATCACATGCCCGTCGTACGAGACATAAGAACTCTTTCCTCCTGCTCCACCCACACTCCACATCACACCTATGATCGACCATCTCTTTGGCCGTCCGAGTCCTTCCTGGAAACGCGCCCAGGCATGTCCCGCCCCTGCCCGCACCCGCACAGCACTCACCCCCGCCTAGGTCTTTCTCGTCGTCCTATTCTGGCTTGTCAGGCTCGTCTACGGGAATCCCGCCGCACCGCGCCTTCTATGGCTGAGACGACTGAACAGGAAACTCCGTGCGTATGGCCTCTCCTTCATCTCGGTCCCTTTGACCCGTCACAGAACGCTTCTCGCCGTGGCAAATAATCGTGAGCACCCTCACCGCCGTGTATGCACTCAAGAATCTCGACAAGATCTTGGGGCTTGGCTGTGAGTACTCCCGTTCATCTGTCCTCCTCGGCCGAACTCACCTGTTCCGCAGCCCCTGAGCCTCTCGCCCGACTAGTGAGCTCACCGCCTCTTATTCCTGCGCGTCCCTTATCCCGCCGTAGTATACGCCTTCGTATTACCGTGCCACTTGGATCGCGACAGGTTTCGACGCCGGTTTTGCTACTGCTATGCCCATTCGCCCCAAATGGCTCAAGGATATATGCTCCATTTTGTTCTCCGTCTATTACATTATATATGCCAACGAGGCAGACGAAAAGGTCCCTCCAGCTCCTCGTCATGATTCTCTCGCTCACGCATGCATGCGGTCTAGCTTCGCCGCTTTAGGGCTGTGCCGACCATCGAGATGCTGCGAGTCACTTGGGAAAAGACGACCAATCCATATGTAATCGTCTATCTCTCGACCCCTGACCTGATCCTGATCTTGATCCTGATCATTTTCGTCAGCTTCGATTCGTTGCACAGAGGCCAGCCATGTCACTCCACCGAAAGGTTCTCTTGCCCCGTCCTGCAACTTCAACCTACGATCGTCCAATCACCGTACACGTTTACTTTGTGCCTCCTGCGCCCCAGCTTCATAATGTCACGGATCTCATTCTCGACTTTCCTGGTGGCGGTTTCGTTGCCATGTCACCGGACCACCACGAAGAGCGACTGCGCACATGGGCCCTCAGAACTGGCAAACCAGTGCTCTCTGTCGACTATGGAAAGGCCCCTGAATGTAATCGTTTTCTTGCAGTTGATGGAACCATGTGCTTGACCCTGTCTTCTCTTCTCCAGACCCCTATCCCTTTGCAATGGACGAGTGCTTCGATCTTTATCGACTTCTTGCGGAAACATCCGGTAAATGTATCGGCATGTCTGGCAAGAAACTGAACATGATCATATCCGGTGACTCGGCGTACGTCTCTTTTCTTTTCTTCTTCTCTGTCAACGTTGCGTTCACACGCGTGCACTCGGTTCCACAGTGGCGCTACGCTGGTGGTGGGTGTCATGGTCAAGATCTTGGAATACAACGCCCTTGCCTCAGAAGCCAAGCTTCCTGTACCCTTGTCCCTCGTGCTCAATTATGCCGCGCTGGACTTTAATTTTACCTCTTGGATGTCGCCAGATAATCTTCGGGTCTTGCGAACAGAACAGTCAACCGGGGATCTCCCTGGCATGCGCGAGTTGGCGTCACAGAAGAATCACCTGCAACATGTTAGCCCATTGAGCATGGTTGGAGACCACCGCGTGCGAACGAAGCGTTTGAGGAGGCACAAGAGCTGGAAGGACGCACTGCATGATCTGGTTCGGAGGTCAGAAGACGGGCCCGCGAAGCAACATCACATGGACTTGAAGCGCAAGTCGTCTGTCAAGTCGTTGGAGAGTTCGCACGAAGACCGAGAGTCGTGGGCGGACTCTGAGAGCGAGGAGGGGGAGAGTAGGCCTGTGAGAGAGGAGGACCGACCTATCGAGGAGCGTGTACGGTTCGTTTACCAGGGCGCCTCGGAGACAGCGCTTGAGAAGCAACAGGAGGAACTTTCAGCAGCTGTCACGGAAGCGAACCTCAAGGCCACCACGCTTGTCACTGGGAGTGATGACGGCACAGTCGGTAAAAAGCGTGAACCCATTGGGACGAGACTGACGATGACGAGTCGGACCGGGTATTTCCAGGATCGTATTGTTTCCCCGAGTATGGTGCGTTTCATTCGGATCAGAACATTCTTTAGGTTATGATTGCTCACTGGAACGTCAGATGCGTGCGATGGCGATTCTGTACATCGGGCCGCATCGAAACCCTGATTTCGCAACTGATTACTTCATTTCACCCATCCTGACACCGTTGTCGTTGCTGGCGCAGTTCCCACCCCTGCTGATGCAATGTGGTGAAAGAGATCCGTTCGTGGACGACACGGTGATCTTTGCCGGGCGGGTGCGGGAGGCCAAGCGGGGGCGCAAGGCGGAGCTGGACGCGGTGCTGAGGGGAAAGAGGGCGACGTACGAGGGGCTGCGTATGACGGACGTGGGTGAGGAGGAAACGGAAGAAGACGTTGGGCGGCTAATCGCGGAGCGGGATCAGTTGGCGCGGGAGACGGAGGACGATTGGGTGCAGATGGTGCTATTCTCAGACTGGAGCCATGGATACCTCCAGATGATGACGCTGATGAACGAAGCGCAGGCGGTTGTGGAGGATCTGGCGGACTGGATAGAGGACGCGTTCGTGCGACACGTGGGGAAGGAGGAGCGGGCGCAGCGTGTGCTGGAGCGGGGGAAGAAGAAGCGGGCGACACGGTCGCCGACGAAGCGAGGGGCGGGGGACGGAGGGGGCGAAAATAGCGAGGGGAAAGTGTTGACATCTGGGACGGAGACGGACGACTGTGGGATCACGTTTGTCGCGCGACGGCGGGGGGCGAGTCCTGTGGAGGAGAGCAGCACGCCGCGCAACGGGAAGACGGGGCAGCGTATCACGGAGACGGAGCTGATGCGACGACGACGGTTGCTGGACGCACATATATTTGAGTAGGATCATAATGATACTAAAGGGGATATGCGGTGCAAGAACACATGATGTTTAGTGAGGCGGTGCTGCGGCACTGCATGGTCATAAGACACAGCCACGTCGGTCTGTCGGTGTCGAGTACGAGCGAGTTGGCCGGAACGTCCTCGACGACAAAGTTGTCCTAGTCTGCTCCGCCCCGGCATCTGCAACTCTTCCGTACCCCACACGGCTGTGCGTCCCTTCCGTCCTCAAAAGCACGCCCAGAGAGGCCGCCCTCCTTGTTCTCCTCATTAGCTTTCCTAGCATTTCACATCAAAAAGAAGCTTTCCCTTTCCCTCGCCTAAATAATAAAAAGGGCCCACTCCAAAGCCATGGACCTTGATCCCGCGACTCAAACACGGGTTCAGTGGCAAAATACAATCACACAGACACAGCAACCCCAGCCTGCCATAGACCCTGCCGTCAGCCACGAGTTCCAGTCCTATAACCATCATAGCACCGACCCGGACAATATCTCCTACCCTCCTCAGCTCGCCGCCAGCATGCCGCAGCACTCCCCTCCTCAACCCCATCATACCCAGCAGCCCCCTCCGCCCGTCTCCTTCCCCCCCGGCGCTGGTCCCAACGATCCCACCGAGCAACACGCCCACTATCCCCCCGGCCATGCCTACAGGCGCAGTCACAGCAACTCTCCCTTTCGCCATTCCTCCCACCCATCGCCCTACCCGATCCCCTCCACCCCCGCCCAGCCGCCACTCCCACCGATGCCGCAGCCCGTCGGCCCCCTTCCCCCGGGCACCGCTCCTTCCGACCCCGTGAAACAAGAAACCCCCGCCGCTTACTACACACCCACCGCCGCAGAGCTCTACAACCAAGCGCTCGCCTCGTCCTCCTCTGCCCCCGACGGATCGCCTCACTACGGCTCTCCCTCTTCCTCTGCCGGCATCCCCCGTCTACCCCCCATCCTTCAAGTCGAGAAGAAACAGGTCACAACTTCCGCCACCCAGGCAGCCAGTGCCAGTCGGCGTCGGAACGAGGCCAACTTTATCTGTCCTGTGCCCGGGTGTGGGAGTACGTTTACGCGTCGGTTTAATTTGCGAGGTAAGTCCACTTGCTGTGTTGGCTGTGTTTCTCTGTCGTCATGCTTCTCTCTCCGTCCTTGTCTCATCGCTAGGTCACCTCCGATCTCATACCGAGGAGCGCCCGTACGTGTGCGAGTATCCGGATTGTAAAAAGGGCTTTGCTAGGCAGCATGATTGCAAGTGAGTCTTTTCGATCGTCTTTTATCGACCCCCCCTCGATTGCCCGATCGGCCTCTCTATATGATACCGACGGCGCACTGATTCCGTCCCTCTCTCTCTCGTAACAGACGGCATCAAGCACTGCATGCGACCCGGTCTCAATCCAACATTTGCCAAGGTTGTCGCAAGACGTTTAGTCGTTTGGATGCGCTCAACGTAAGTGATCAACATGAAGTGCTTCTAGTGTGGCACGCTGAAGGATCTCATTTTTGTCGGATTCGGAAACATCAGCGCCATCGTGAGTCGTTTTCCGTTTGATGAGCCACATGTGGGCGATATTGAAACAGCGTGTGCTGACCCGAATGCAGTGCGATCGGAAGGTGGAGCCGAGTGTAGGCAAGCGGTCGAGGCCATACATCAAGCTCAGGTCCAAGCACAGGCCCAGGCTCAGGCGCAAGTCCAGATGCCTCTTGCGCCAGTTCAGGTTCAGGTCCAGGGAGCGCCTGCGCAGGGACCCTCCCACATGCCGCAGCCCTCCTCGCCGTCGAGTCGTCCTGGTCCGAGTACCAAAATGATGCCGACGCCGCCGAGGAGCTGATTTTTCCACTGCTCTGTTACTACGCTTTGAATCCCGGGACACGAGACGTGACGACATAGATGATGTGGTGGGACGTGTTTGGACGAACGGAACTCTTTCTTCCTTTGTGCTTAGACTTGATCCGCCATGCATGTTTTCTTTTGTCTCTTACCTTTTTTTTTTTGCAGTGATCGATGTCGAGTGTATGGATGTACCATTGATTTTAACTCTTTCCCCGTCTCTTGTAACCGACTGTCGTTGAAATCGCTTCGTTGCTCATCATATCTTTTTTTTTGTATCCATTCAAGCGCCAGCTATTTCTCCTTTTACATTCCTTTTTTTTTGGAACGGGGCAAGACTTTTATTTCCTTCACGGGTCCAGTATAGATTATAATGCTGCCTCATAATTGTACAAAATCTTTCTTTTTTTTGTTGTTGTGAGTGAACGTGAGTAGCGGTATGCGGAGCCGGTCGCCGGTCGCCGGTGTGGCGCTGCTGGCGGGGGGTCGGCAAAGACCTCGGAGCGGTGGCACACGCTCGTCTGACTCTTTGCAATTTACTTCCACACCCTTTATTTTTTTCTGTTATCGCCGCACGCGACGGTCCAAGCCTCTCGTGGTCTGACGACGACGTACGATACTAACATCATCCGAGCAAAGAAAAAGGTTCAGAGGTTCTCACGAGTATAGACCAAGTCAAATGTCACTCTCGACGCTCGTCGGCGGGGCCGGTTGTGGGCCTTCGAATCCGCTCCAAAGTCTCGCGAAACGATTCGATCAGGATCGAGCACAGCAGGTTCGTTAGCGAAGTTGTCTGTGCTCCATGACTAGACTTACGTGCGTAGGACGTCGGGTCGTCTGCTCGATCTGCGGCTACCTCGGGCGAGGTATGTGGAGCTTTCCATCATTCTTTTCGTTCTCATCGTGCCGCGTCTACCTCCTTTCCCATGTATCCCTCCGCTGGCGATTGACGGCGGGCGATGCCGACCTTCTGACGCCACGAACTCCTTCTTTCACATGGCCGATATGACCGACACTGATACTTTGTGGACTTAGTTTCGATCCCAGCATGCACCAGTGCCGGGGGAGCTCCAACGAGAAGCCGCCCGGTTCTTTGGCGGTGACCCGGCACAGCCACGGCTGATGACAATGCCGGTAGAACCCTTGACTGCGACTGCGTCCGCGCTGACGTCGTCAATGCGGATGCCTATGCCGGCGTTTGAGGTGGCCGGGTTGAGGGACGCGTTGCCTATGGTGGAGACGGGATGGGCTGCTGATTTCCTTGCGAAGCAACCGGTGACGGCGACGCAGACGCCGATGCAGGGGACGCGGGTGGATCGAGATCGACAGGTGCAGGGTGCGCCTATAGGAGACGTGCGTGGTGCGTCGTCCTTCTTTCTTGATTTTTTTTTTCTCCCTCGGCTTATGGATGTGAACCGGGGGTTTTTTTTTCTTGCAAAAATTTATTTGATAAACTCCGTTCGTGTGCTTCTTCTCCGTTCTCGTTGGTTCTCGGCGATGGCAGGTGGTACGCTTCCTTGGAGTGCGGCTGTGGCAGGGTATGGAATGAATATGATGCCGGGCGTGACGAACGCCATGGTCATGCCTGCGCGGCATGTCGTACAGAGCGATCGTAAGTCTCCACTTGTGGCATGTGGTGACCAAGCCTCACGGCGTTGGCAGAGACGGCGTGGGACAGGGAATTTGAATCGCAGGCATCCTTGCTAAAGTCGGATGTACCGGCCGTCGTTGAAGCGTTGCCGGAGCAGCAGTATGGTCTGCAGGACCGCAGTAGTGTCCCAACTGACGATATGGCCCGGATCGCGGCGCAGGTCGTGGACGCGGTCAAGCACGAGCAGAACCCCAAGTTCCGGGAGAGTCAATTCATGGATCTCATGCGTCAGCTGCGGGACGGCGAGGTGACTGTTCAGGAGGACGGGATCGTGCCCAAAGCACAGGAAGCCACGACAGCGCCCGTGAACGTCAAGGGAAAGGGACGTGCGCACGACGTGGTTGGTCTTTCCTCCGCGTCCTTTGACCCATCAGGCGTTGCTGCGTCTCAGGGGGTCGGTCAAGGCGATCCCCACGAGGCGTATTTCCGTCAGGAGAATGTAGACTATGCTGCATATTGGAACGCGCTCAATGCGTCTGCGTCGACCACGCAGGGGAGCACGGAGTGGGATCGGATGCAACGCGATTGGGATGCGTTCGAGGCCACGACGGTGGGTGTCAAGCCAGTCGCAAATTACCAGTTCCAGACGGACAATCCGTATATACTCGGGAATACTTCTACACGGACGAGACACCACGACGTGCACATGTCGCAGTCGCAACGGGCATACGAGGTACGTACGCTTCACGCATCGTTTTCATATCTCGTCGAGGAATGGAGAGAAGGCCTTGTCACGCCGATGCATTTGTATATTTATGGGACGTGAACGGCATGGACTGACGCTTATTTTTTTTTTCCTCATAATCGGTGTTGTTTTTTTCTGCCGGCAGAACGTTCTCGAGCTAGAAGCGGCTGTACAACGAGATCCGACCAACGCTGCCGCGTGGTTCGAGCTTGGCGTGAAGCAACAAGAAAACGAACGTGAGGCCAAGGCGATTCAGGCGCTCGAACGAGCTGTCGAACTCGACCCGTCGCATCTCGCGACGTGGCTCGCACTCGCCGTGTCGTACACCAACGACGGTAACCGACTCGAGACGTGTTACGCCATCCGACAGTGGATGCTGCGGAATGCGACGTATTCAGGCGTCGTCTCGGGTCCGCTGAGTGGCGGAGTCGACGAGTTGATTGGGGTGTTGATTCAGATGGCGAGGCATGGGCCAGAAAGTAGTGGCGGTGTTGATGCGGACGTGCAAGTCGCGCTGGCGGTGCTGTTAAACGTGGCCGAGGTGCGTGTTGTGGGGCGCTGCGTGGGACATGTGGTTTTTTATTGTTTGATAGGATTATGGAAAGGCGGTGGATTGTTTCCTTGCAGCCTTGGCTGTTCGACCGGACGTGCGTGTCGTCTTTTTTTTTTTTTTTTGTTGTCGTTCTTTTTGACTCTGGGATACTCCCTTTTCCTAGGATTCGTTGTTGTATAATCGCGTCGGGGCCACGATGGCTAATAATGGGCGGGCAGGAGAGGCCCTAGAATATTATCATCGGGCGCTCGAGCTGAACCCGGGGTATATTCGCGCGAGGTGCGTTCGTCGGTTACTTTTTGACTGCGTGTTCTGACGGACGGTCCCACAGATTCAACCTCGGCATCTCTTGTATCAATCTGCGCGTGCGTTCGTCTCGTCTCGTTTTGTTTTCCAATTCTGACATCGACCAGCGTTACGACGAAGCGGCATCGCACATTCTCGATGCGCTCGTGCTCCAAGATAGCGATGGCGTGCAAGACGTGGGTGGCATGAACGACGCGCGCGGAGTGACGTCTTTGGCGCTGTGGGAGAGCTTGAAGACGACGTGTTTGCAGTTGAAGCGGGCCGAGTTGGCGGCGCTCTGTGATGCCCAGGACGTTGACGGTACGTCTTGTTTTTTTTTTTTTTTTTTTTTTGTTGGAGAGCCGTGATAATCCTGCGTGTAGGGTTTCGAAGAGCGTTCAATGGGGCGTAGGTCGAATTGAAGGGATGTGAATAAAAGCGTGCGAGCGTATGGCTTGGTAGAAAGCGGGAGCACGAGCGAATCTTTCAAACGAAATGCCAGTGCACAAGTTTTCTTTTCACGGAACACAAATGTGCGACGTCGACATCGCACGTCAATGACGAACATATTACTTGTATGGGGCAGAGATAATCTAGAAAATAGCAACCGAGAAAAGGACACCGGCAGGACTTTTTGAGACGAAACACGATTTATTCGATGGCAACAACAAGAACGAATAATCTCGCAATGGAGCTTCCTTTGGTGCAATTCTGGCCACCGTTTTTCGGTCATTGAAAGTTACTAGCAGTAACGCTTGAATCACTCCGATCATGTGTCGTGCAGCGTTCCTCGTACAAGTGATCAAGGAACCGCGTCGGACTTTTGTTCAGGCTGTCATCTATGCAACCCACTTGAGTAACGGATCCAACCTATTGTGAGAACATCTCGAGCAAGACTTTTGGTTGTACATAATAAAACAACCATGGTTTCAACTTGAATGGCTGACGGGCCAGCATGAAAACTATTATTTAAACTTTGCCATCATTCGGATGATAGCATCTATTGCGGCGCCACAAAGAGATGATTGTTGTCTTACGTGATACTCAAGAACCTTCCTCCCATTCATTCATTTGTCTTGCGCCTATAATTATTCTAGCCCCACGCGTGTTAGATCCAAGCCTCATCATGAAGGCTGCAGTCGTCTTTCTTGTTATAGATCTCTTTTTCTCGACCCTCGTCTGCTTTCCCGGCGTTCTCTTCATCTTGCCACGCCCGTTCCCTCCCCTTCTTCCCGTCACGCTTCACTTCGCATCGATGACAGCGTGCACGCTCCTCGCCTTCTGCATTGGAAAGTTCGCGAGTTACATCTATGCCAGCCTAGGTGACCGGCTGATCAGGATACCGAGTGCCCTCTACATACTTCCCTTTGAGTTTCACGCCGCGCATGTTGTGGTGTATTACATGGATACAACAGATCCTGGTAAGTGTTTCAGACGTTGTCCTGTATACTAATACACATGACACGCCTTGGTTTCACTCGATAGAGCCGGACGCCGTGTTCTTGGTATGGACGGTGTTTTGTTTGTCAGTGGCGGCGTTTGCTTTTGACCACGCGCTCGAGCGGTTCGTTGAACGCTGCAACGATCCTGAACTTACACTTTCTCATTCGGCCACTGGAACCGTTTTTTGCCGCTTGAGCAAGGTAGGAACGGCGAGAAGGAGCGAGGACCAAGAGATTACAGGTAAAATTTCTCCGGCGTCTGCAATGGTTGGTGTGCCATTCTTATGATTGATGGCTCAGCGCTCATTTACGATTTCAGGACACGAATCTCGACGATGCAAAGGACATGCATGGATGAGATGATCTCTTCTTGCCTATTCACGGGCTCGCTACGATGGACTACAAAGACGATGGACTTTTCAATCACACATTTCCTGAACAACTCATTCCTGCGCCGCTGTTGCATGTATCCTCCTTGGCATCGTAAATGTATTAAAATTGTAGACATAGATGACGACAGAACGCGTGCATATGCACACCAAAGAAAACGGAGAGGAGGGGGACCTAGAATACTAACGAAAGATGGAGCGCTCGACGACTTCTTCGCCGTTCTCCTTGTACCCAACCGCCACCAACCCTGTGTCCGTCCCACTTGCAACTCGCTTGTTGTCTTCGGGTTGCTGCACACAGCACTTCCTGCGCGCTCCCACTTTATTCCTACCACCCTCTATTACTTTCTAGCATCGAATCTTGTCTTCCCAACCTTCGCCACCAAGTACGTTCATGACCGAGAAACGCAGCCGAGTATATTTCACCTCGAGCATCAGTTTTGCTCCCCTCTCGTGAGTAAGGGTTCCGTTCATCATCACCATAGTACTGTTGGGCACTTTGCATAGGCTAGCACTTCACCATCTTTTGACAGGTGACTCGACTTGCTCAATCAGGTAGCAGATCAACATATCGACAGCTTACGGCTTGGGTCATCGAAATATACAGTCAGCTTATCGACATGCGTCAGTTCACACATCCATTATGATCATATTTTTGCGTTCGTCAGTCTAGTTTATTCGACCTTAGTCTTCAATCAACGCTGCAGAAATCCCGAACCCTCAGGTGTCATGATTCTTTTCGCTTATTCATACTTACACTCTCACGTGACTTCTGACTCATCCATATCACGTGTAGATATTGTTCCATGACCTTCGAGGTCATTCCACGGACTATTACCATAGTAAGGACTCTGACCTGCCCTATACACTTACGCACGGACCAAGTCCCCATGTATATAAAGGGCACGCTCATCGTAGGAGCTCCTTACTTTCGGTTTATTCATTGTCTTTGCGAGTAACCTTAGGGCAACCTAGGACCTTTCATCGAGTCCTGATATAAAACCGAAAGTAATCCTCCTACCTTGCCCGCCCGCGGTCAACGTCGTTCGCACCTCGCTCCTCGCGTCGTCAACACCTCACTGTCCATACCTCCTCCCTCTTTACCGACACCTCTCCCGACATCGACATCGTCGCTCACGCAAGCAGCTGTACTGCGCTCGCTCACGCTTCGCCGTCACCCTCACCTACCTGCTTTCACGTCAAGCCCTCTGGCTGTCTGAGTCGCTGAGTTATCGCGCTGGCAGCAGAGAGAAATCCCCGCCGTACAAATCGACGGCAAGCGATCGTTGCACTCCCATCACCGGCCTTAACGGTTTACGCCAGGCGTTTATACCGTGCCATTGAGAGAGTCCTCGCTCTCTTCTTCCTTCAGCTTAGCTTGTTACGGAAGATCGTACGCTGGATTATCTTGAATCCACCTTGGACCTGGTCTGACACACCTGCACGCTCCTAGAAGGACTTGCACTCGTATTCATCCTCACCTATCTCCAACTCGCTTACCGAGTCCTCGCTGTAGAGCCCGTTGCCGTAGTGCCAGAGCCTCAGCCACCCCTTCCTCGACAATTCCTACGCTCCACGACAGACGTAGAGAATCACTCATTGGACGACGAGCAAACTGTCTACGAACCATCGTTACACTCTGACGAAGGGACAGTCGTCGATGAAACCCCACTACCCAATCAATACATCGTCGCCACCCTCTCTCCTATCGCTCTCGCGCCCGCCCCCAGGCATCTAAGACCCCGTTATCCAGTCACATCGACTTGGCGTAATCGAACGCGTATGCCTACAAATCCTACTCACTCCGATTCCGACTCCGACTACTAACAATCCGACACCGTGGCACGATCCCTGGGAAGACATCGAGCTACTCACGATCCCACACGCGTACGCCAGATACCCCAGCGCATTATCCGCACCAATCCCAATCCCTTCCTCCCGCATAAGTGCTTGCGACCGGGTAACCACCAGGTAATACGCAAAACCAAACCTTCTTTTCAGAGGCTGAAAGCGCGGAAAAGGAAGAGTGGTAAAAAGGTGTAAATAAAAAGTTTTACGTTTTAGCTGCCCAATATTTCGGATTCATCAACATCCCAACGCACTCAGGGTGGACCCCGCAGACCCCCACACTTACCTCCTGGAGACCGAACCACTCCAGCTGCATATCCTTACCCGCCACCAGTCATTAGTTGCGCTTCCTCAAGAAGTAACACCCAACGACCCATGGCCACCGAGGCAACCGCCACTCCCGCCGATCCCCAAGTTCCTTATTTACAATCATGGCCCATGGCTGGGACCTACGAAGAATTCCAAGGACAATACGCCGCGTATGTCCAACACGTCGCACAACATGGAGCGCATACCGCCACGCCTCCATCCCTACCTATCATCCCGCCAAAAAAGAAAAAGTCAAAAACAACCGACGCAGACGATGAGCCCAGGGAACCCAAATTAGGCAAATCCTATGTCGAGAAACCGCCTCCATTCTCAGGGAAACCCGAAGACTACTCAAAATGGAGAGCCAAGTTCAAATTGTACTTACTCGGATTCGATCGACCAGTCAACGATGCCGAGGAGATCAAGATGTTCTTAGGTTTCTGTACCGAGGGACCAGCCGAAGAATTCGCGACTCTGCTCATTGAAAAAGAACTCGACTACGAGGACTACACCGCACGGGGATTCTATCGAACCTTCGTCGACCCCTACTTCAAACCCGTATACGAGTCAGCACGCGCCGAAACGGAGCTGATCAACCTGAAGCAAGGATCGATGACGATCAAGGAATTCCTCACAAAACAGCAAAATCTGATCGCTCGCGCCGAGTGGTCGGAAACCACCAACGGCCGACAACTCGTCCACCTACTCCGAACCAACGCCCGCAACAATATCGTCGAACAGGTCGAACGGTCAAGCTTGGACATGACTACGACCTACGTCAACAGCTACTCCGAATGGACAAAACGGCTGATACAAGCCGGACATCTGTTGACCGAGATAGCCGAACGCAAACGCGGCACCCCTTCCGATCCGCCGAAACCACGGGTCAAATTCCCTTCATCACGATTCGTTGAACCTCACACCGCGACCCCAGAGACTACGGGAGTCTTTGGAGGCCGAGGCGCCCCTATGGATTTATCCAAGGCCAGGGCGACTGGAACTTGCTTCTGGTGTGCCAAGGAAGGTAAAACGTCTCCATGGCCATGCGCCGACCACCCGCAAAAGAGCTCCGGCTCAAAGAATATCAAGGTTCGCAGACTCGACGTCGAATATTCTACTCTGGAAGAATTGGAGAC
>JBBPMF010000425.1:0-27806 GCA_038090175.1 Austroboletus eburneus | reverse complement strand
TTTATCTTGCTATCTGTAAAAGTATGCTGTGTAAAACCTACCTGGCTTCCTCTGATGCGGCATAATGCTTGGCTTCAGCTAACTTATGCAACTTGATCACTTTTGTTTTCTGTCACGGGTGAGGGAGGTGGTATAAAATGAGATATAGTGGTTAGCGAGTAACGGTTACCCCTCCTTGAACGGAGCGGCAGCATCTAAGCCGGGTAGGTGGTAATTAAAGCTGACCACCGAACCGAGGATGTCTACAATCATCGGGAAATCAGAGTCTCACATGTGGAACTCTTTGTTACACTTGCATCCCCTCGCACAAGTGGACGACAAGGCTCGAACACGCCTCTGCGGAATGTTAATGGAGTCTTGACGTTCACGATGATGGCGGGCCCTTTACTGCTGGCTTGCTGAAGGTTAGAAAAGAGAAATGGAAAAAGGAAACGCAAGCCAGGAGAGACCAGGCAACCTTCAAACGTGCTAGCGAAGCGAGGTGGATGAACTTTCTGCGAGGTCTTTCCTTCTAGACCGAGTATGGAAACGCTCAAGCAGAGAGCGAAGGCGAGCAGGCTAGCCGGAGAAAGACGCTGTTACCCTGTTTGATGAGTTCTATGACGTTCATGCAAGAATGGAAGCGTAGCCTTGGAGGAGAAGACATTCATCACGGATGAGGACCTGCAGTTTCCGAGAAGGTCTACTAGATGCTGAGGCAAACATGGAAAAATCGCAAGGATGAAGGTATGTGTATCCCGTCAGCAGCAGGATAATTGTGGGGTGGCATATAACTTTTTGAGAAGAGAAATAATTCATCGTGGCCGACAGATCAGTAAAGGTTATCACTTAGAGTCTGGACACACAACGCAGATGTGTAAACCTCGACACTCCATCGCGCCAAGTGTCATTGATTGACGGTATGTGCAGGCGCAGAACCGCACGTCGGGACGCCGTATCTGTACGAGTGGGATGTCAGTATGCTGTGCGCGGGAGGGAATGACGATAGAGGCGGTACGAGCGCTCGACGAAAGGTGAGAAGCTAAATATTTGGGAGTCTTACGGTGACATATACGAGCGTCCGAGCAATGAACGATGGCGGCAAGGTGGAGGCTTCGAAAGCTTTGAAGACAGCCTTTGAACGCCGCGTGACGGAACATCATCGGTGTGAATATATTACCATACTTAGATTCTCATCGCTGCCGATCTGTCGGCCACAGCCTCACCGTTCAAATCCAGCCGACGAATAAATTTGCGGAGTTCTCCACCTTGACTTTTGCTTCCAATTTTCGAGTCTGAAAATTCCAATCTCTGTGCGTATTTCACATTTCACATGGGCGCGGCCCAACCGACGTGTCGCACATCCTACCTAACAATGCATCTTCTACACAGGCTCTCTATAACAAATGCACCACGGGGTTGACTCGGATGTGGAGGTAATGGTGGATAATTGTATCTACAAAGCGTGACTGTGGACCAGGAAAAAACTTAACTCTTCACGGTGGAAAGTAGCATTTTAGGATCTTCTTTGGTGAAGAGACCACATCTGACTTGCGCATAGGGGTTTAACCTTTTTCATCGGAAATCTTGCGCCAAGTGTTGTGATATGACGAAGTCTACAGAACTCGTGAATCTTTCTCGCCCATAGATATCTAGTTTGGCCATACGGAACGCAACTAATATGGTTCCAACCTTGTTACCTAGTTCAGGCTCTGAAACGAGTCAGAAATCTCACACCCCAGGCGAGCCCTCTTCGAGACTTAGAATGCCACATTTATACTTCCATGGTCCCCCGCGTATGTGTTCTAGAACAGACTATCGTTCCTATGTTCGATTGGGTCCGTGGGTCCACCTTCCTGGTGTCAAGGGGCGGTGTTTATGGAATCTACGATTATGCCTATCCAAATTCGTCATTGGTGGAGAGAAATTTGCTCCGCAGGCAAGAGGTCCACTCCACCGGCAAAGCGCGTGGTCGAGGGCTTTATAAACAGACGCGCCGTTCGCTGTCCTTCCATCTACCATCCCTTGAACAGCCTCTCTCGAGCACTCTTCGACTCCTTCACTTTAACTTGGAAGCTGTACCTACACTCATGCAGGATCTCATCTTTCCCGAACCACCCCTCTCGATTGACACCTACACCCCCGAGTTCTGCTTTTGCGGGCGCAAGACCGTGGAAACCCACGAATTTTGGTTCTGCTCTACAGAATGTGCTCGTTTGGACGCCCTCCGCTCGCTCGACGACCCAAACAGCCATTATCGGAATGTTGTGCGCAAGGCTTATCATACAGCTGGCGTGCCAGAACTCTACCCCCGTCGTACTGCTTCTGTCCATCCTCCCACTGCTGAGCCTCGCGCTCCCGCTGTGTCTCCGACTCCCTTTAATCCACTGGGGACTCCACGACTTCGGAGGAAGGCTCCCTTTTTGCTTAAGCCATAGGAACGCATCATGGCAGGATTCTAACATCCAATCATGATATATGATCACTACTAAAGTACTGATAACGTACTGATAACTGTTCTCGTTTTTTTTTTGCACGCACAACTCTAACGCTTTTTTCCTCTAATTTCACCCGTAGTAGTACGTACTTGTCACACAACTCGTTTCTTCAAATTGCACTTGTAGTACATAGTACTCGCCAATCAAATGTCCTTAATCCTTAATCTCATGTCATATATTTATGCGTACAATCAGAAATTTATTCCAACATAAAGTATATTACTACTTGAACTACGGAAGAAAGTAAATGCACCTGAGAAGTATGCGTATCCATTCCTACGTGCAACTTATGCGAAGTAAATATTCCCTACCAAAAAGTGGCATCGAGCTGAAGATTAATTTCATCTGTGGAATATTATGGAATGATTTTTCTCGCCCCTGATTCATCCTCCTCGGACGATGTTGGAGGTGGATGAGGAACGGATGGTCAATAACACACCCAGGTTTTATGAGACGAATTTGGACCATGCCAGCGTGGCGTATGTGCTGCACCACTGCACGACGAGGGAGCTACAGGGTTTATAGTTTCATCAAAGGATTATCAAAGGATTCTCTACAATGTACATACATTCTGTATACTAGGTCTAGTTTTTCATTGCCAGCATTTTATCGCTCGTAAAACGACTGCTGTCGTTCTACTGGTTGCACTTCGACAACGTCGTTTGCCTAGGCCATTTAAATTTACCATAAAATGTGACCTTTTGGTTTCACATGTAAGACTTACTGTTTGAGCCAATATGATTGCGAATGATCTACAAGTTATGAGCTCTGCCTCTGGGGCATTCGCGGGGCCAGGGATGCAACAGGGCTCGGATGCCCTTTACCTTAGATTACATTGTCCTACATGGGGTATCGCACCCCGATGGACAGAAATGGAATTTAAAATTAAAAAAAAAAAAAGTTATGAGCTGTAATTTAGTGAAGACTAACGAGAAGAAAGTGTAAGCACGCTGGCTTACCTAGGTCCCATAACTAGTACATATACCGTCCGCAGTACTGAATGCTAGTCATTCAGTATTCTGCCTTTTGGTGTAACGGCTAAGCGTGCGGCGGGCTGGTCTCTTACAGAAAGGTGCCCAATCCGGCGATTCTTATGATCGGCAATGATCTGGATTCGAATACCAGAAGGCACAGACCTATCCAATTATCTGCGCCGAACTCATCGATCAGTACGCCCGAAGGACGCTTGCTTGCAACAGACAGTCCATGTCACCGTGTCTGATATGCAAGACTAAACTCTTTGGTAGCTGTCGTGGGCGTCGTAAGCGTGAATCAGTATAACGAACGCAAAGGAAGAAAGAAACGCGGTCCTAAATTATGGCGAAAACATCGATCCGGTTCATTAACGCGAATACACTGCATAGAAGTGTATCCTTCAATTGCTGGGTTTCGTTCTGTGATTGGGAGGATGTGGGCGATGGACGACAAGCAGTAGAACAAGATGTTTTACGAGAATATGATGGACGAGTCGAGTTGCCTGGATCATACTCATGCAGCGTACGTGTTGCACAAGGTGACGAATGAAGTGAAAGATGATGTCAACGGATTGACATGACTTCGGAGCTTCAAAGTTAACCATTGCTATATTTCTCGCACTCGTTGTTCCTACAGTACTGAGACAAGCTGGTTGTTCCTACAGTACTGAGACAAGCTGGTTGTTCCTACAGTACTGAGACAAGCTGGTTGTTCCTACAGTACTGAGACAAGCTCGTTGTTCCTACAGTACTGAGACAAGCTCGCTGCTCTTGAAATACCTCGGAGACGCATCCCAACTTATTCCAGCGTCGTCTGATGACGTTTCTGCCACCAGGGCATGGATTTCCATTGCCTCGGAGGAATTCCACCATCTCTCGACCATTCCGAGTCTAGCATGCGAAACCTGTCTTCACTTGTGCAACATTTTGTAACCTTGCCATCATTGCCCTAGCATTTAGACCTTTTCAGGAATTGCACGTCGTCGCTCGCAGTGGACACCTTTGCTTGTCATCAGAACCGCTCTCCTGCTGAAGTTGTCCAACTTCTCGCACTGCTTGATGACCTCCGCTCGCCAGATGATAATGCTATAGCGTTCGGTCCAGAAGAAAAGACCTTGGCAGACGAGTTTATCCGGAACCTAGGGGACCCTGTATGTGTGTTTCGTTCATTGCTGTACGACCACCTTCAAGCGAATACTACTATGTACATACTTAGTATCGTGATACGTAAGTTGGTTGAACTGTCAAGCAAACTACAAAACATCTAATACACGTACGTTTCCGACAAGTTCCTCCAAAGACACGTCTTTTTGAAGCTGCACAGTGATCAAGGTGTCGGATAGAACATGCCTGTATTCCTCTCGCCCCTTCGATGCCAGAGTAAACAAAAGCGCCCCAAACGGCTGTCTGAGACGTGCAATGAGCTGCAATGCACGTGTTTCTCGGTCCAGCGGAGCCGTGTTGACGCGTATGGAAGGAGATGGCAGCTGACCCTAGATGAATGAGACACCATCGACATCTTCGTCGCTGTCTCTCATGTTGGTAGTAGCCGGTGATGATGGCTCCACAACGCCAGCATCCTCTACAAACGTGTCGACTCCTTGTATATTATCCTCGCGACCAAGAATGGCATCCATCCAAGGATGAATGACGTAGAGGACTCCTAGACGAGATAGATCTCGTTTTGTCTTGATCACTACCATCCCAAACGCAGGACTTTCGACACAATAGACGTGTCCCGTATGGGAGTGATACGGCATAAAAGAGCCTGGGAGTTTGAAGGCGATACAAGGAAGCTTCATCCGATTTGCTGCGAACCAAACTGTGGAGAGCCCATCTATGTGGTCATATAGTTGCATGGCCATATCTAAATCGATAGTGGAGCGACGCAGCGTAGTAACCCATTTCGCCATCTCAGCATTCTCCAGGCGGATCGGAAGATGCATTGTAGCTGGTTTTCCGTATACGCTGATGCGAGCCAGCAGACAACTATTAACATTGCTCGGCTGCCCAGTCCATGCAAGGATACTAATATCTCCAGAGCCAGAGAGGATATGAGCCAGTAGTCACCCAAGTGCGCTATCCCCTTCACCATAGATTGCCGGTATACCGCTGACAGAGAAGATCCCGAGCAACGAGTATGCTTCATCTTCTATCATAGTCGTTTTCCGACTGGAAGCTAGACACAACTTCTCTCGAATGTTGTCGAGTCCTGGTCGAAGGTTTGTCAATCGCTTTGCAGTTAACCCGGCTGCTTGTTCCATCTCTGACATGATTTCTGGCGACTCCTTGTGGTTTGATATATCCAGATTCAGGTATAGATTCCAATCTTCCGTGTAGAAGTGGATCACATTTCCCGTAACATATACCTGGAGCGTCCACGATCGGGTATTCCATATGCTCCCGCAAAGATCACCTATCCTTCCAAGAGAGCGAACACCTCGGAGATAAACAACCACCAAGGCCGAGCCACGGTACCATTTGAACATGGCCACCAATGCCTCCTGGAGCACGAAGTGATCCTGTTTATCAATACTACATGTATCGCTCCATGCCCAGTTGAATCCGGAATCCCGAGCAATCTTGCAGAATGTCTTCAACTTGTCATGAGTGAGAGATTTGTCCAGGTCGTAAACTGCCATATTCGCAACAAGCTGGAATGGTGGTTCGTTGTCTTCCCACCTGTGCGACAACATCGCATATTGAAAGTACCTTTTTACTTCGTGTTTGATTTGGTCCCGGTCAATACGTGTCATCATTGATGATAAAATTTTGTAAAAGACCGGGAGGGATTCGAATGAGGCTACTTGTTCATCCCTGTTCTGGAGCCGATTGGTGGAGGTATTAATCAGCACCCGGGGTGAGCGACGAACACTCTGAAGAGCCATCTTGTGGATTGTGGCTCGTTCGATCGAAGGGCTGACATACTGGTCGCGAATCTCTATTGGTGATATCAATAAAATAATTTAACCTGGTGTTAACTATATGACTTACCGCGGACATGTGGATCCGAAGAATTTTCCATATTAGACAATACCGTCTCAGACGCTTCCACAGCATCGCTATAGTGCTTTGCTTCGTAACACAATGGTGATGATGGACCCCGCATCACCTGAGAATTTTATATAGACGATGAAAATCGAATAAATCATGCGGAGCGCACCTCGGTTAAATCGTTTAGCGCATCGTTCCACAACCCTTTCGCCATCAGTGCCTTGCTTCGCTTAATAAGAAGACTTTGAGGAGAGTTCAGATATTGAGAGATAGCAACATCATACTGTAGGTTTGCCATGGATGCATCTGCAAAATTCTCGCGCTTTTGAAGGCATCGTAGCTTGAGATCTAGGATAAACTAGAATAAACATCGTTGTAGGAGAAAGAAAGAAAAAACCTTACCGTGCACTGTCTTGTTGAAGTAAATCACCTCATTCAGGTCATTCAGAGCTACCAACTTTCCGTGCCAAGTGTTGACATGAATTGGATGCGAAGAGTATGAATGATCTGAGTCGAAGCGCTCCTGTGGACAGAATGCAAGGGCCTCTTTAATGAGAGGAATCGCGTCATTGAGAGCTTCCATGGATCCCAGCTTCTTGTGCTGAGAACTAAGATACCTTGCACCATTATGCAAAGAGTCTGAACAGTCCAAATGCAGCACAAGAGTCTCTTTGACGAGAATAAATGCCTCCTTGAGGTCTTCCATAGCTCCTAGCTTTTCGTACCAAGAATTGTGATACATTGCACCATTATGTATCAGGACTTCTAGAAAGGCCCTTAGGTTGCCCTTTAGGTTACTTGGTAAAACAATGAATAAACTGAAGATGGGGGTATCCTACAATGATACCCCGCCTTATATACATGTGATCTAGTGCACGGACCACTATGTAGGGCAGGCATGGAAGCATCTAGGGTGTATGCATAAGCAATTGTGGAAAGGAGTGGAATGTCATAGGGTGACTGTCACCATGTGATATGGAATGAGTCATGAAGTCACATGGGAGCATAGGTAAGTGTCATGTGAAGGTGAAAAAGATAAGTGAAATAGAATATCCTGACATAATCCCCTCTCTAAGGATCAAGATCCACATCAATTGGTGGTATTTCAAAGAGCAAGTCATTGAGATGCTTGTATCAACGCCTAAACTCTAAGAATCTGGGATCCTTGAAAGTGGGTATTCCCATACAGGATGAACATGTGCAAATGGGTTTGTGCAGCAGTAAGACCAAACTGGGGGTTGGGACATCCAGGGATCATAGATGGAGTTTTTGAGTGGGGCGAGCTGCTGTTGGGTGTTTCTGATGGAAGCATTTGATGGCTTCCTGAGCATGTGGCAGTTCATCCACTGGGATCCATTCATCTTCTTCAACCAGAAATCCTTTCCAGTGTACCAGATATGCAAACTTTTCTTCATGACTGCAAGAGTCGACAACTTCTTTGACTTCCTGTTCAGGAATGTTGTCGATGAGGTCAGGTGTCAGAGGTGTGGGGATGATTTGCGATGGATGACTTGGGGCGTGGTACAGGTGGAGTAGGGATTTGTGAAATACTGGGTAGATCATCTTCCAGCCATGGGGTAGATCTAGTTTGTAGGAGGCAATGCCAACCTTGGCAACAACTTTGAAGGGTCTGAAGCATTTCTGGTCGAGCTTCTTCGCTGGTCTATTGGTGCAAATGTGAGAAGCCTTGAGAAGTATGAGATCACCAGGTTTGTATTCCAGTGATTCCTATGTCTTTCGATCGTAGAACTGTTTCATGTTGTCGGCCACTAGGTTAAGCGACTCCTCTGCTGCCTGCCATGTTTTGACCATTTGTTGCACAAATTCGTCAGCTGACTCATTGTGCAATGACCATTGTCGTCCTTGTCCTGTCCAGGGTTTGTGACTATAGTTTAACATGAATGGAGTTTGCTGTGTGATAGATTGTGGCATGTTGTTATGCGCAAATTCTGCCATGGGGAGTCAATCGACCCAGTTGGATTGTTGGTGGTTGTCATAAATCCAGAGGTATTGCTCGACCCATGTGTTGTACTGTTCTGTCTGCCCGTCAGTCTGAGGATGGAAGATGGTGAACGGGTTTGCCTGTATCCCGAGGAGCTTGTATAGTTCCAGCATGAAGCCTAAAATGAATTGAGGCCCCTGATCGGAGATAACCTTTTGCAGGATGCTGTGGAGTTTGAAGATTTTGTTTCAGAGTAATGTAGCGACTCTGCGAGACATGATGGTGGCGTTGATAGGGAAGAGTCGGATCATTTTGGAGAAATGATCGACTATGACCAGAATGGAATCTTTTCACCCTTTGATTGTGGTAACGGTGTGATCAGATCCAGAGAAATGTGTTGCCAAGGCGCCGAGGATATGGCATGCAGATGTAGCAGTGTATGCCTAGCCTGGATGTTTGCCTTATTCTTCTGGCAGTGATCGCATCCTCGGATATAGGCTTTGATATCCTTGGTCAACGTGGGCCAGTAGTATGTGGCCTGGAGTTTCCTTGTTATGGCTTGCACTCCTGGGTATCCTGTGAGGGGTGAGTCATGGAAATGTTTAAGTACAAGAGTCCATAAAGTCTTGTCCTTGGGTACATATAAAGAGTCTTTAAAGAAAATAAGTTTGTTGTGAATAGAAAAGTGAGGATGAGATTGTGCTAAAGCGTGGGTGACTTTAGCATCCTTTAGATGTTGTTATACCCATATCTGTGAGTCAATGTCTGTGACCTCGTCAGCTACATGCATTGCCACTAGTGTTCTCATATCAATAGCATTTGTAAAAGAGGAAAAGGGGGAAGTAATAACATTATTTATAATTACATCCATGGATTCATATCCATTGTTGGATATCACTGCGTTCTCCACAGCCAGTGACATATGATTCTGCTGTAAACAAATGTGGGGGGAATCCGCGAGTTGCGGAAAAACAGTGACACCTTTATTGTCGTGTTGTACTCCATCTTCAAAATCTGGCCTCTGGGACAGTGGATCAGCAGGATTGGTTTTTCCTGCATGATGAGTGATGGTATAGTGGAATTCCTGCATGATTTGGTTTCACCATGCCTGTCGTCAGGAGAGGTTTTGTGGCATGGAGTAGTACATGAGATTCCGATGATCAGTCAGAATCTCGAATGGGATGTGGGTGTCAAGGAGGAAGTGTTGCCAGGTTGTGACTGCTTTGATGATTGTGGCGAACTTGAGGTCGGCAGCATGGTAGTTGTGTTCTGCCGGTAAGAGGAAACAGAAAAGGTAGGCAATTGGGTGCCACTTGCCTTTCTGGAGCTGCAAGAGTATAGCTCCAATACCAATACCTGAGCCATCGGTTTCAATGTGAAAGGGGTCAAAATTCATGGTGAGTGCAAGGATGGGGGCATTAATGAGGGTATCCCAAAGGGTGTCAAACACCTGTTGACATGCTTTGGTCCAGACAAATTCAGTCTTCTCACTTATGAGATTGTTGAGTGGCTGAGCAATGGCTATGAAGTCCTTTATAAACTGCCTGAAGAAGTTCAGGAAACCTAGGAAGGAACATACTGCTATCCAAGTTGTTGGGACAGGCCATGTATGAATGGAATTGACCTTTGTAGTACTGATCCGGCGGTGCGCGTGGATCACAATTGCCGGTGGCGAATTCGAAGGGGAGAGGATCAGTGAGGGTGAGAGTTGGTAGGAAGGTGAATGGTGTGACAGGACTTAGTGGCGAGAATGGGAAACTTGAATGAGGGATGTTATCTGATGATCTGAACGAATATGATTGTCATGCCTTTCGAGGCCGATCGAGCAGTCTTTAAGTACAACGTGTAGAGGCTGTGTGATATCAACAAAGGGAGAAATTATGGGTATTCGAAACGTACCAATGCCGATCGCGTACAAAGAATGGTTAGTTTCATATGCAAGCATGATGGAGTCTAGTGAAAGGAAAGGAAGAAAGAACATATTGTGAAAGGGAAGAAAGGGATTGTGAAGTAACGAGAGGCCTTGGGATTGGACATGTTCCGATGCCAGTGGTGTAAGGGAATGATGAGTAGCGTAAAACAAAGGGAGCGGGACATAATTGAAAGGGATAGATGAGTTCGACATCGCGAGTGGCCGGTTTGTCATGTGGCCATGCACAGCCGCCGAGCGGTCCTTACACCTTGGTGGGGTCGGTGGCAATGTGTCCATCAGAGACGATCAAGCCTAAGTATTCCATCGTGGTGGTTTCAAACTCACATTTGGTGTGCTTGAGCGAGAGTTTGTTGGTTTGGAGGATCTTGAGTATCTTCTTGATGACATGATGGTGTTCATCAAGGTCCTTTGTGAAGATAAGAATGTCATCCATGTATACAATGACTACTTCGCAGTTGATGAGGTCATGTGTTACGTGTGCGCAATGTCCAGTCTCAGTGTGTCCTCAAAGGCGACACAACGTCCTATAGAATTCCGAAGGGGTTCTCTGCTGAGACTCCAGACTCAGGCAGGAATGAGACTAAACACTGCGTATAATTGCACAGATCTAGCTGGGGAATGTACATGGCAACTATGGGCTACTTATACAATCCGAAACCATCTCGGAATGGAAGAATGATGGTTGGGGCACATGGTATGCTACAATGGCCTCGTGAAGTCAGTGATAAGAATGGGATGACACAGTCACCGAGAGGAGAGGCGAAAGGAGGAGTGGAGGTCCGTGATGAAAACAGTTCTGACAGCACATGGCAAAAGTTACAAAAGCGGGAGAAGAGACGAACAGGGCGAGTCAAGAATAGGAATCTCCATATGTCCATATGGAGCATAGTCTTTGGGAAACAGAGTCCAGTAGCATTCCAGGGGTAGTCCATCTTCCAGCGTCCATTCTGGTAAAGTGGTGAAGAGTTCTGATGATTCCGGAATTCCGGAACCTTCGGAAGCATGGGAAGATAGTTCGGAAGCGTCGGAACCGTGGAAATCAGTTCCGGAACCTTCAGAACTGTGGACACTTGTAACATCATGAAGCAGGTGATTCATCATCGTCTGGAAAGTCGCCAGGCTATTGATAAGTCCAAAGAACATAACCAAAGGCTCAAAGAGTCCTCGGTTCATCCTAAAGGCAGCCTTCCATTCATCTCCTTCCTTCATTCATATGTTGTTGTAGCCCCAATGAATGTTCATCTTTGAAAAGTATTTTGCTTTTTGTAACTTCTGCATGATTTCCTCGATGAGTGGAAGAAGATATTGGTTTTTGATGGTAACATCATTGAGACATTGATAGTCCTGTATGGGGCAAAGTTTGCCATCCTTCTTCTTGATGAAGAAGAACGGGGATGTGAAGGGAGACTTGGAGGGGTGAATCCTCCCAGTTGATAAGTTTTCCTCAAGGAATGCGTCTAGCTCCTCCTGTTCCTTGAGAGACAGGGGGTAGGTTTTGCAGTCAACTTTGTGCTTGCCTGGTTTTAACTCAACAGCATGGTCCCATTGTCTCCTGGAGGGTAGCTCATCGAAGTTTTCCTTAGTGAAGACATCCCTAAATTTGTGGTAGTGACTGGGGACCACGTCTTCAAAGATGTCACTTTGCTTGCTTTTGTTGGCGGCAGCAGCAAGGTCAGTTGTGAGTGTGGCAATATACTTGTTTTTGACTTGAAATAGTTGATCATCAGATTCAAGCTTGTCATGTTGCCACAGCAAGTGAGTCTTGGGGAACGTCATGGTTTTATTTTGCCAATCAATGCAGGGATTGTATTGGTGTAGCCAGTCAAAGCCTAGGAACATGGCTTGTGATGATAGTGTGGTGACAGAGAAGGGGATCTGCAAGATGTGATCGTCAATCTTGATTTCCAGATTGATGAAGTGAGTTATTGATCCTCCTTTGTTCTTTGTTCTGTCTGTGTTGTAGACTGGTATCGGCCATGGTAGGGCCTCCTGCAGCAGCTGGTATTTCTCAACAAAACATTGGTCAATTGTGGATGCCATATAGCCAGAGTCTATGAGGGCTGTTATGGGTACCATCTCACTGCTAGGTGTAGCAATGAGCATTTTGATCTTGAACACGTTTGGCAAGGGCTTCTTATTGACATAATGTGGTTTTTGTGAGAGTTCAAGAAGCATGAACTCCGCAGCGTCATGTGATGCATTCCATAGGTGAGCAATTAGCTCAGTGTCAACCTCAGAACATCAGGAGTTGTGGACAAAAGTTTGGAGATGATGCTCTAGTCTTTCATCAGGAGTGACGTTTGCAATTTGCTTGATCAATTGAGGGGACCAAGGCTTTATGGTCTCCATCCAAGAGTGATCGTTCTTTGTGAGAATCAATACTTTTCACTCTTGGGAGGATTGAGCTACTTGACCGCTAGTAGCCCAATTCGTCTGTCTCTTGATTGCATGTTCCCTGGATGGAACAGAGGCTGTAACACCCAGTAGGGGTGAAGATACATTTGGCTATTGCTTAGCCGACAGCTTCCTCGGATGTTCACTGGTCTTTTGCTGAACTGGTGTCATAATGGGGGGTGAGTCATTTGATGACTCGGTTGAGATCTCATCTATGGTCAAAAAAGAGAACTTGTTAAAAGGAGAATTAAGTATGGGTTTTATCAGCCCTGCCATGCCTTCCTTTGGCCTTAAGCCAGGAATGCTCCTTGCTGATTTTCTACATGTTTTACAAGCTCTAATATGACTTGTACCTTGAGGGCGAGGGGATCTCATTCCTCATCCTCTTCCACAAAATCCATTTTCTCGACTTCTTCAAGCACTTGCTCGAGGTCTTCGAGGTCCTTGTATTTGACGGCCATGCTGCAAACTTTGGTGGTCTTGAGGCTGGTTTGGGTATGAACTGTGCACGACCAGGGCACATTTTTGCCTTCTTTTGCACATTTGAAACATATTCCTTTTGATCGTGCCTTTGATAGGTCCATCGGTACACTGGCTTCTGTGAAGGTTCCTGATGTGTTGGATCTGATAGGTGGTGGTGCCGCTTGCGGTAATCGAACCAGAGGCTTGGGTACCCATCATGTGGTTGGCGTGATCTTCTTTTTATGTTTGGTGATTTCATCGATGATTTGTCCTGCTTCAATCAGAGCGCGGCACCAGTACTTATAGCTCTTGTTCTGGATGGTGCTGGCGTCCTTGTCGGTGCATAGGACTTGTTTGACGATGTTGCTTCGTGTGTTGTGTCAGAGTAGTCTGACGAGTTGTTCCCCTTGTAAATGCTCTGAGTACTTGGCATGAATCATGAGCTGGCAGTGTTTGGTTATGAACTCTTTGATCATAGATCATCCTTGTTTGAGTTCGTATAGCTCATTCTCTGCATGTGCTACCATATAGACAGGCTTGAATTGCTGCTCCAGGAGCCCCTGGAACTTGGCATATGTTTGTTGGATATTGTTATCATCAGTGATGTATAGGGTGGAGAGCTTAGCGGCAGCTCCTTCCATGAAGAATCCAAGTGTCATTTGAATTTTTTCATCATCTGTGGGCTTACGGACAAACCCTTGGCAATAGTTGATGAACTGAGCGGTCCATCGAATGTAGTAGTCCTTGTTTCCATTGTAAAGTGGTGGTTTTTGAATGACAGATTTGCCAAGTGCAACGGGTGGAGGGATGGCTGGGGTTTTTGTTCATTGGGGAGTAGGTGGGTGAATGTCAGGATTGGGCATAGTGGGTGCTAGCTGTGCTCCCAGGTGTACTTTTTCACATTCCAAGAAATCCAAATATTGCATATGGAATTCCTTGAAGTCCTTGGTATTGGGGTAGACATGGGGGAATGCACTTGCAGGTCCTGTTGCTGATCTGGACATGATGGTCTGTAAAATTTTCTTTCTTCGCTCTAATTCTTATCCTCGTAAGTTTTGGTTTCTGTGAACAAAGGTTTTAATGCTGGGATACTTGGGCTGAATTGTATCAAAGTCCCTTGTAAGCATGTTGGGGGTCTTCACCAGTGCGATAATGTCGATAGGCAATGAGGAAAGGGCATAGACGAGTAGCTTGTCTCTTGTTCTTTCGATGGGTGATCCCAGCAAGTATTTCTCACTGATGTCGGTGATGGGGATGAGGGTCAGATGTTGCTGTAAGTAGCAGACACTCCTGACAGTGATGATAGTCAGGCTTACTATGCTTGAAGTGGGCCATGACTTTTTTATTGGGAGGCAGGTTGATTCCATCAATTGGTTTGAACTGGGTTTCCTGAGCTTCCTCAACATGGTTGTGAGATGTGGTCTGCATTAGCAATGAAGGCTCGGATAGGTAGTTCATTGGGTTTGTGTTACGATTCGCACAGTGCTCCTGCCGTTCGAGTCCCGCTCGAACCACTTTATTCTTCCCTTATTCCCTTATCTCTGCTTACCTATTTAGCATGACTCATCCGCAGTACCCACAGTTGTATTATCACCGCTTATCTCTGACTCGTTCCCCTTCATCGCGATTCCATCACTTTCTATTAGTCGAGTCATCCCTTTTGCGCTCCGCTTTATTTACCCTTGGCTCGCGTATATAAACCCCTCGATGTATTCCCCAAGTTAGACCTACCCAAATCTACCTTGAACATCGATTCCCCTCGGGTCCCCCAGTCCTCGCCTTACTGTTGAGTAGGCGCTCCTTTCGTACCCTCGTCACTGCATTATCATGCGGTTCCCCTCATCCCTGAGTCGCGACATATGTCGACCAGGTCAACAGCTCACGACATACCATTGAGACCGAGGATAAAGGATACCCCTTTATCAAACCTCTGTCACGTTGGCTGAATAGCGATGTTAATGCCCCTCGCTCCCTCGGGTCTATGCCAATGCGTAACAAAAGGTCTAACTTGCTCTTCACTGGGCAAGCCTCACCTTAGCCCATCATTCACCCCTATCGCCCCTCGAACCCTAGACCCTCTCTAGGCCCCTGCTGCCTCCATGAAACCCCATCGTCCCCCTCAGAGAGCTCCTCGGCCTCGCAAGAAGAGGTACCCACTGACGACGATATTGTCGTATCCCCAGAAGATCAAGAAGATCTTACCCTCGCCCACGCCCTCTCAGCCTCGCTGGTACTTCCACAAGCCCCCACACCCCCATCCCCCAAGCCGATCAGAAGATCGAACCCCTTCGCCATAAACCCAATGTCCCACACGAACCCCGCCTCATCGACGATGAAACCCACCGAACTTTGCCTTGGAGTCCCAGAAGACTTCGACGGATCCTACGAGTGTGCCATGCCCTGGTACTACTCAGTCATGTCTTACCTCATCGTCAACAATGAGGTTTACAACACCGACGAAAAGAAAGTCGCCTATGCCCTCTCTTTTATGAAGAAAAAGTCTGCCCTCACTTGGGCTGATACCTACCGACGCAAGGCCATCGATACCGGTACCTTCGGAACTCTTGAAGTGTTCGCCAAAGCATTCAAAACCTCTTTTGAACAACACAACCTTGCAGACAACGCCATCCACTGGCTATCCACCCACCGCTGTGTTACCCTGAGAGGACAAGACCTCGCCACCACCCTCAACGCCTACATTGTGGACTTCCGCAACAATGTCACCAACTCTGGCATCACAGACGAAAATGTCCTCATCAACTTCTTCGCCAATGGCATCCCTTCCCCCCTTATGAAACGGATCTTCGCCATGGACACCCCCCCCATCACCATCGAAGCATGGTACGACAAAGCCATACACTTCCAAACACAATGGGAACGCGCTCAGGCCATCTCCAGCAAAAAGACCGAGTACCGGTCTTACTCCAACCCCACCCCCCGTCCAAAAGATCCTAATGCCATGGATGTTGACGCAATTACCACCCCCCACCCCCCAAAGCTCACCGAGGAAGAATGACAATGCTGTTTCAAAGAAGGCCATTGCCTACGTTGCCGAAGGAAAGGTCACAACGCCAGAAATTGCCCCACCTATTCCTCACCCTCTACCCCTCGCACCACCCGCATCGAAGAAGTCGAAGAAAACTCGATGACCAAACTCAATAAAATCTCCATCCCCTTGGGTTTTTAAACGGAGGACCTCATTCGACGCAAGGTTCCTCCTCTTCTCCTAAGCATACACATGTAATAGTATTTACCAAACCCGGAACAATGAAACTCCCCATTCAAATCATCGTTCCCTCGCATACATTTAAAGTCATTGACACCACTGCCCTGATCGATTCCAGAGCTGACATCTCCTGTATCGATTGGAACTTCGTGAAGAAACATAAAATCCCCACCACCCGCCTCCCTCGTTCCCTCAATGTCCGAAGCATCACGCAAGATCCCACCGCCCAGGGAGGGGTAAAATTCTCCGCCGAACTCTTCGTTCATATTGAAGGGCTCATCCACAAGGTGGTCTTCTACGTCATGAACTGCGGGACCTCTAACGTCATCCTCGGACTCCCTTGGCTCAAGGCCACTAACCCTTCCATTGATTGGTCGAATCAAACCATCTCCATCGCAGAATCCACCGACCAATCAAAACTCCTTCACTCCCTCCACTCTGCCGACTCCAGGAGACACGACTCCTACTTCTGCTCCTTACTCCCCAACGACTCCCCCGAAATCCGACATGTCCATGTTCTCCCAGATCATCGCCACCTTCCCAGTTTCCTCAAAGACGAAACGAGGGAAGAATTCGATAACTACCCCATCCCCCACACAACTGTGAACAGGATCTTTCGCAGCGACTCCTGTTTTGTCATCTCTGGACCTGCCAATCTTATAGGAAAAATCAACACATCCACTGAACTCGCTGCCAATGCCGAAAAGACCAAACCAAAACAGGTCTTACCTCCCAAGTACTCTGACTACGTGGCGGTCTTCTCGAAAGAAGCCACTGAACACATTCCCCCCTCTCACCCCTATGATCACGAAATCAACCTTGACGACTCCTTCACCCCGAAAATCGGAAAGGTGTACCCCCTCTCCCCTGACGAACGCAAAGCTACAGAAGCGTTTATCGAAGAAAACCTCACCTCTGGGAAGATCCGTCCCTCTAACTCCCCACAAGCATCCCCATTCTTCTTCGTCAAAAAGAAGGACGGCGGCCTCCATCCCTGCCAGGACTACCGATACCTGAACGAGCATACTGTCCGGGACGCCTACCCCCTTCCCCTCATCTCTGACCTCATCGACAAGCTAAAGGACGCTAAACTTTTCACCAAATTCGACGTCCGCTGGGGCTACAACAACGTCCGTATTAAAGATGGACATCAGTGGAAGGCCGCTTTCATCACCCACAAAGGCCTCTTCGAACCTACCATCATGTTCTTCGGATTGACTAACTCCCCCACGACCTTTCAACGATTCATAAACAACTCTTTCCGAGACATGATTGCTGAAGGATGGCTTGTCGTCTACATGGACGACCTCCTAGTCTACTCCCCCACGGAGGAACTCCACGTCGAACGAACTCGACGCGTCCTTCAACGTATGCAGGAACTCGACCTGCACCTCAAACTCGAGAAATGTCGCTTCGGGGTAACTGAAGTTGACTACCTTGGCATAATCGTGAAACCTGGTCAGCTCACCATGGACCCAGTCAAACTCGACAGGATTGCATCCTGGCCTACCCCCGAGAAACTCAAGGATGTCCGATCGTTTCTGGGTTTCGCCAACTTCTACTGCCGGTTCATCCCGGACTATTCCTCTGTCGCATGACCCTTGATTGACCTCACCAAGAAAGGCACTCCTTGGGAATGGTCTCCCCTCTGCGCAACAGCCTTTACCTGGCTGAAACACCTTTTCCTGGAGAAACCTATTCTTCAACTCCCTAATACCTCCACCCCCTTTGCCATCGCCACAGACACCTCGAAGTATGCTTCCAGAGGCATCCTTCTCCAAACCGATGTCAACGGCGAATGGCACCCTTGTTCCTACCTCTCTCAGTCCTTCAATCCGGCTGAAAGAAACTACGACATCTACGATCGCGAACTTCTAGCAATCATCCACGCCCTCCGCTCGTGGCGACAATATCTTCATGGCTCCCCTCACCCTGTTCAGGTCTTCACCGACCACAAAAACCTCACCCTGTTCAGGTCTTCACCGACCACAAAAACCTCACATACTTCTGCTCTGCCCAACACCTCAACCGATGGCAAGCCCAATGGCTCCTCGACCTTGCGGATTACGACCTCAAACTCTCCCACGTCCCCGGAAAATTCCTTGCCGCCCCGGATGCCCTCTCCCGTCGTCCTGACCTTGTCTCCGAAGACAATGACAATTCCGGAGTCACCCTCCTTCCCCACTCTCTCTTCATCAACCTTATTGACACCGCCTTCTCCCAACATATCTCGGACGCTTCCAAATGCGACTCTATTGTCCAGGATTTCCTCCAGTTGATCCCAGATGTCTCCAATAGCTCCACCGACTTCACCCTTCCCCTCCCATTCCGCAAATGTGTCACCGACTGGCGTTACACCAACGGGGTCCTCACCTTCCAAGGACGCACATATATCCCCGCGGACGACTCACTCTGCAAAGCCATATTACACCGTTGTCATGACCACGCAACTGCCGGCCACCCTGGCTACCTCAAAACCCGCCAACTCGTCTCCTCCAAGTTCTACTGGCCCAGCCTTGCCCACTACGTCCATAAATACGTTGAAGGCTGTGCTCTTTGCCAACAATCCAAGGCAAACACCCACCCCACTTCCCCCCCCCTTCTCCCCATCAAATCCTCCTGTACCTGCCCCTTCCAACAAATCTCGTGTGATCTCATCACCGACCTTCCTCTCTCCGACGGCTACGATTCCTTACTGGTCATAGTAGACCATGGGCTTACGAAGGGGGTGATTCTCTGCCCCACCAAGAAAACCGTCACCGCGGAAGGAATAGCAAACATCTTTTTTCTTACAGTGTACCGACGCTTCGGCCTCTACAAGAAAATCATCTCTGATTGCGGCCCCCAATTCGCATCAGCCTTCGCCAAAGAACTCTCCAGACTCCTCGGATACTCCCTCGCCCTTTCCACCGCTTACCACCCTCAGACCGACGGAGAAACTGAACGTGTCAACCAGGAAATCGAAACTTATCTACGCATCTTCTGCGGACATAACCCCACCTCCTGGTCCAAACTAATTCCTCACGCCGAGTTCACCCACAATCACCACCCTCACTCCGTCACCGGACAATCCCCCTTCTACCTCATGATGGGATACGAACCCCAAGCCCTCCCAGAAATCTTCGCCCAATCAAAAATCCCTGCCCTTGAAGAACAACTTCGTTCCCTCACCGCCGCCCGTAACGAAGCCCTCGCCGCACACGAACTCACCAGGCAAACCATGGCCACCCGCTCTAAGAAATCCTTCTCCCCCTTCGTCAAAGGAGACCGAGTCTGGCTAGAAGCCAGGAACCTCCAATGCCTCGTCACCAACCCCAAATTTGTGCTGAAACGCGAAGGACCCTTTATCATCACGGAGGTCCTCTCCCCCCTGACATACAAACTCCGTCTCCCTCATACCTGGAAGATACAACCCATCTTCCACGCTTCCCTCTTATCACCCTATTGCGAAAACAGCGTACACGGCCCCAATTTTCCCACACCTCCACCTGACCTTATCGATGGTCAAGAAGAGTACGAGATCAAGAAGATCATCAGACACCGTGGGTCCCCGACGGCTCGACAATACCTGATCCGATGGAAAGGATACTCCACAGAAGAAGACTCCTGGGAACCTGAATGGAACCTACGGAACTCCGCTGATATCCTTAGAGGATATAAACAACGTCACCGTCTCACCCTTTCCCCAACCCCCTCTGTCTCCTCTGTCATGGCCATTCCCCTCACCCCCGCTAGCGATGCCTCCTCAGACATTGTCGAAACTGGCTGGACTACCACCGCCAACGGCCAACACCTGTTGGACCCCAACTACAAACCCCCCGTCCCCCCCTCCATCCCTTCCGAAGATATCTGGGCCAGATATACCTGGTCCTCCCCTACCTCCCCCGTCCCTCTCATAGATCGAATCTCTGACCGACGGGTCCCAGTTAACCACCTCCCGTTGTCCTTCCCCACTCACCCGTTCCCCCTCGACCAAGACTTGATCGAAACCACTGCATACCAACTATGCCGCCTCCCCCTTTCACGCGCTCTCCTCGACACCATGGAGCCCAACTCCACTTTCACACACTTATACCAATCATTCCTTACAACATCGCAACTCCTACTCACCACTTCCGCACCCACTGCCTCTGCTGACACGGCCGCATACCGTTCCCACCTCGGTCGCATCCTTCACACTCTGGAGCGTCACCTCATCCAGACCATGTATCAATGCGACATGCTAGCCTTTGTCGCGGACGTGGACTCTCATCTCCGTTACCCCTCGCCGACCACCTTTGCCACCGCACCGGAAACCCCACCCATCTCCGCATCGTCCTCGCCCCTCAATGAGACTGAACTCCTTGTCCTTTCTGTTACGCTTTTTGGTTATTGGCGTAACGTTGGACGTTGTATGTGGTACAAGTCCCTTGCTCAGTGTGTCCTCAATGGCGACACAAGGTCCAGTAGAAGTCCGGGTCTCTTAGGCAATCTTTCAGCACTAAGGGGGGCTCGTAACCACGTAGGATAACGTAGAATAAGCTAAAGAATATAATACATGGCACTTGGTCTAAATACTGGGATGTGTGGGAAGTACTCGCCCCGAAAGAGAGGTAGGCTGTGGAGAAGACAGTGTCCATCAAAGAGAAAGGCAGGGTAGCGGAACACATCAGCGGAACACATCAGCGGAAGGGGCGGTGTAAGGATCAGGATCAGGAATGATGTGTTCTGCTTCGGCTTTCAGAAAGAAAGGAGAAATAGTCGCTCTCTTCAAGAGAGGACATAGACGCAAAGACCATAGAGGAAACAAAAGAGTAGTCCCTGTCCCAATCATCGGAGGAAATTGTAACACTTTCCCGCTTTGATCGCCCGCGAACCCTGTCTCCTCCCCCTCACGCCACACTCCAATGCTTCCACTGTCATACCATTGGGCATATTCGCATCCACTGCCCGTGTTATCAGTGCAACAAATGCCAGGAGTTCGCCCCGGGACATACGAGATTCGCATGCCCCTCTTGGCCGAGACACTCTCCGGTCCTCCCGCCATCTTCATCATCGGGATCTTCTTCCCAGAACTCCTATCATCGAGCCCCGCGCTGACTCCGCTTTCCTCCCACGTGCCAAAACCCAATCGCCCAACGACCGATGCGCTCTCCCTTCCCGGACATGGACCCCTTCGTCTCCGTTGAGACAGACTTTAATGATGCCAGTTCCGGCTATGGTGACTTCTAAGTCTTCATCATGGACTTGACCCTTAACCAGGGGGTAATGTTACGATTCGCACAGTGCTCCTGCCGTTCGAGTCCCGCTCGAGCCACTTTATTCTTCCCTTATTCCCTTATCTCTGCTTACCTATTTAGCGTGACTCATCTGCAGTACCCGCAGTTGTATTATCACCACTTATCTCTGACTCATTCCCCTTCGTCGCGATTCCATCACTTTCTATTAGTCAAGTCATCTCTTTTGCGCTCCACTTTATTCACCCTTGGCTCGCGTATATAAACCCCTCGATGTATTCCCCAAGTTAGACCTACCCAAATCTACCTTGAACATCGATTCCCCTCGGGTCCCCCAGTCCTCGCCTTACTGTTGAGTAGGCGCTCCTTTCGTACCCTCGTCACCGCATTATCATGCGGTTCCCCTCGTCCCTGAGTCGCGACATATGTCGACCAGGTCAACAGCTCACGACATACCATTGAGACCAAGGATAAAGGATACCCCTTTATCAAACCTCTGTCACGTCGGCTGAATAGCGACGTTAACACCCCTCACTCCCTTGGGTCTACACCAACGCGTAACAGTTCCGGACTGTATAAGTAGCTACCTATCATCATGTATATCCACAGCTAGATCTGTGCAATTATACATAGTGTTTAGTCTCCTTCCTGCCTGAGTCTGGAGTCTCAGCAGAGAACCCCTTCGGAATTCTATAGGACGTTGTGTCACCTTTGAGGACACACTGAGACTGGACGTTGCACAAGCATAACAAAAGATCTAGCTCTCCCCATACCTCTGCTACCATGCAGCAAGGCATCCCCCCTATTTGCCCACCATTTCGTATGGATACAGGGAAAACCTTCCTCAAGAGGACTCTGAGGACAAGACAGACAGAAGAGAACAATCAAGACTCAAATCCATCTCCGAGACCCTCAGAAGGAACCAACCACACTTTGCTCAAAGTGGAATCCCTCCTCCTCCATCAAGATCTCATCTGTCTCGAAGAACTCCGTTCTCCTCTACCCATAACACCCCTACCCCTCAGATCAACCCCCTTCCTGATCCAGACCACTCAGAAATGGCCAAACTTAAAGCTGGACTTCCAGAAGAGTTCTCAGGAGAAGCGTCTGATGCCAAATTCTGAATCAGAGCCATGGACGCGTACTTCCTTATGAACAAAGACAAGTATGATGATTTGAAGAAAATCTATACCACCCTCAACAGAATGTCAAAAGGGCGAGGAAAGCAGTTTGCTGAAGCTGCCTATGAAAACTTCGACTCTGGAACTGTAGCTCTGGACAAAGCCACATGGAACGATTTCAAAAACGAGTTTTTGGAAATCTTTTCCGACAAGCACACCACTGCTGACTTTCAATGAAAACTACACCAGATCACGATGAAAGGAAAAGGGTTGGATTCTCTCAATAAATTCAACACAGACTTCCAACTCCTTGTATCAAAAGCCAGAATCTCAGATCAAAATGCGCTGATTGAATGTTATATGAAAGGACTAGATCCAGACCTCACAGAGAGAATATTTGGAATGGAAAAGGAACCAGGATCGTGAAAGGAGTGGTTGGAAAAAGCTGCAGCTTTTGCCTGACAACAGGATCAGATAAAAGATATCTGGAAAGGAAGGACAGACTATGAAAGGATCAACAACCAAGATCCAAATGCCATGGATGTGGATGCTCTTCAAACCACTGCTCTAGGAAGACGAATGCTGTCCCCCACTGAAAGAGCTTGCCACATCAGGGAAAACAGATGCTTCATCTGTCATAAAGTTGGATGCTCCACTAGGAACCATCCAAAAAGAGGAAATCCACCACCACGCCCTCCTAGAAACCCAGCCAGGATCCAAACCATCGAGACAAAGAAAGGACCCATCGATGAATATGTGAAACAACTAGAAGAAAAGCAGGTGGATGAAAAGGAAGTACTCCAGGTACTTAAAGAATGTTTTGAAGACCCCAAGGAGGACAAAGAAACAATCGCAAAGATTGAACTAAAGGACAAAAGCTTTTCGGATTTTTAAAGAGGGGACAGAAGTCGGCTCTCTGCCCCCCTAACTTTTCTTCTGTACTAGTATCAAGTGACCCAAAATCAATACTCATTCCCATCTCACTTGAAATATCCAAAAGGACCACTGCCAAAACCACTGCCTTGATCGACTGCGGAGCAACTGGCTCCTTCATAAACTTGAACTTTGCCAAAAGAAACAATCTACCTATGGAACGAATAGCACGACCCATCAGGGCTATCAATGCAGATGGAACTACAAATCAAGCAGGACTCATCCGATTCCGAACAATGATAACCTTTCACATCAGCAATGTAATAAAGAGTCAAATATTCCATCTCCTTTCAGCCAGGAAGGAGAACGTCATTCTAGGAATGAACTGGCTTAGGGAACAAAATCTGGGCATAGACTGGGCAACAGGAAGAGTAACCCTCCAACTACCGACCCGAGATCGAAAGCAAACTTTGAAAGAAAGCGGAGAAGATGAAAGAAGATACCTCATAAGATATCTCCGGAAGGATCCTGATTTTGAAACCCACACATCGTACTGTAAAAGGTATGAAACCACAGAAGAATACGTCATGAAAACAACACTATCCACAGAATTGGAAATGGAGAAAAAGCAAGAAAGGAAGGAGTTACCAACAGACTATAAAGACTTCAAAGACATGTTTGAAGAAAACCCTCCAAATGTTCTGCCCCCTTCACGAGCCTATGATCATACCATCAAATTGGAGGAGATGTTCATTCCGAAGAGAGCCAAAGCTTACCCCCTATCTCTTCCTGAACAAGAGGCTTGCAAGAAATTCGTAGAAGAAAATCTGGCAAATGGACGAATCAAACCATTGCAATCCCCCCAAGCAGCACCCTTCTTCTTTGTTGATAAAAAGGATGAAAAGCTCCGACCCTGCCAAGATTATAGATATCTCAACAAACACACTATAAAGAATGCCTACCCCCTACCAAATATCCAGTCCATCGTCGAACAGATAGGAAGCTCGACTATCTTTACCAAAATGGACATCCAATGGGGATACCACAATATACAAATAGTATCAGAGGATTGGTGGAAAGCAGCCTTCATCACCCCCTTTGGACTATTTGAATCAACTGTGATGTTCTTTGGACTGTGTAATTCCACTGCCACATTCCAAGCATTCATGAATGATGCCTTTGGGGATTACCTTGCCAAAGGATGGCTAATCATCTACATGGATGATCTAGCCATCCACTCTTCCGATCCATCCAAACACAAAGAAAGGACCATCAAGATTCTGGAACGACTTAAAAGCCTAGGACTCAGGTGTAAACTCCAGAAATGCACCTTTGACTCTGAAACTATGGATTACCTTGGCCTAATAGTTTGACCAGGAGAACTTGCAATGGATGTAACCAAACTCTGAGCCATAAAAGAATGGAAACCCCCTGGCTCAGTCAAGGCCATAAGATTCTTCTTGGGATTCTGCAATTTCTATTGAAGATTCATCCCGAACTTTGCCCAGAGAGTCGCCCCACTCAACAAACTTACAAGGAAAGACAAACTTTGGACATGGACAGAGAAAGAACAACATGCCTTTGAGGACATGAAACTAGTGTTCTCTACCTCCCCAGTTCTAAAACAGCCGGATCCGGAACACCCATACTTTGTAATGACAGATGCTTCACTCCTAGCTACAGGAGGGGTCCTCATGCAAAAAGACTCCAATGGTGACCTTCACCCATGTGCATACAGATCAACCACTTTATCAAGCGCAGAGCAAAATTATGATATATATGACAGAGAACTACTGGCAGTTATCCATGCTCTTGAAGACTGGAGACACCATCTACTTGAAGCTCGACATGTGGTTCAGATACTCACTGATCACAAAAACCTCACCTACTTCAGAGCCCCCCATTGACTATCACGACGCCATGCTTGATGGCAGATGTTCCTGCAGGACTTCAACCTCGCATTCACACATGTACCAGGAATACACATGGGTCCTGCCAACGCCCTCTCAAGAAAAGATGACATATCCACTGAATCTGACAATGCTGAAGTCGTCCTCCTTCCAGAAGACCTCTTCTGTAAACAGATCGACCTCGCTTTAACAGATAAAATCGCAAAATCCACTCCTTCTGATCCTTTTGTTCTCATCGCACTTGAAAAGATGTATAATGACACCACCCTGCTTCTGAGGACAAAACTGTTCAATTGGACCTTTATAAATCAAGAACTTCATTTTCAAGGATGCCTATTTATCCCTGAATCCACTTGCCAAAAACTAGTTCATGATCTACACTACTTCCCAGCAGGTGGACACATGGGTCATTTCCAAACACTAGCTGCTCTGGAAAAAGATTTCTGGTGGCCAGAAATGTCCACATTTCTGTGGCGCTTCATTGCAGGTTGTGCTACCTGTCAAGCAAATAAAGTGAACATCCATCCTACATCCCCCCCTCTGATGCTTCTAAATTTGTCAGCATCTCAACCCTTTCAACAGATCTCTGTGGACCTTATCTTGGGACTACCCCCTGTCTCTGGATTTGACTCTGTTATGGTCGTGGTCGACCATGGCCTTTCGAAGGGGGTAATTCTCTGCCCTTGCTCCAAAACCATCGATGCACAAGGAATCACCCAACTCTTTTTCGACCATGTGTTTAAGAGATTTGGCCTCCATGACAGGATCATCTCAGACAGAGGACCCCAATTTGCGTCTGTCTTCACCAGGGAGCTAGCTCAACTACTCCAGTATGATGTTGCCCTATCATCTGCCTATCATCCTCAAACAGATGGAGAAACTGAATGAATGAATTAGGAACTTGAAACCTACCTCCACATCTTTTGCAATGGATTAGCAGATCAGTGGGTTCCGCTCCTTCCATTAGCCGAATTTCATCACAACTCAGCAACTCATTCCTCCACTCGGAAATCCCCATTCGAACTGATCATGGGATACCAACCCCGAGCCTATCCACCAATCAGAAAAACATTTGTTCCAGAATTGGAAAGTAGATTGACCAATTTGGAAGACTCTCGAAAAGAGGCACTAGCAGCACATGAATGAGCTAGAATGTTTATGGAGAGGAGAAAAAGATCCACATTTATCCCATGGAAAGTTGGAGATAAAGTATGGTTGGAAGCAACCAATCTGAAAACAAACTACCCAGCCAGAAAGCTAGCCCCTAAACAAGAAGGACCATTCAAAATCGAAAAAGTAATCTCCTCCATAGCCTACCAGCTCCGTCTTTCTCCAACATGGAGAATTCACAACATGTTCCATGCAAGCCTAATAACCCCTTATAGAGAAACATGAAAACATGGAGCCAACTTTTCCCAACCTACCTCGGAACTAATTGATGGAGAAGAGGAGTGGGAAATAGACAAGATCATTGCCCATAGGGGAAGAAAGGGAGCCTGTCAATTCCAAATCTGATGGAAGGGATATGGTTCCAGTGACGACACATGGGAGCCAGAAGCTAACCTCAAGAATGGGCTAGAAATATTGGAGGTTTATAAACAATCAAGGAAGCTCTGAAAACCCCAGAACAATGACCATACCCCATGAATACTCCCTCGAATCTCCCCATGAATCCCCAAGACTCCACACCCCCTGTATACCCCCTCTCATGTCTGGAATCTTCATTCCTGAACTACCTCCTATCTGAGGACATAGACTCCCCCCTATTTTTCAAAACACCCTCCTGGTATCGATCCTTGAATGCCCAGCCCTCTACCACTACCTTGTCTCATACCCTCTCTATGATGAAGCACCCATCTTCCCCTCCCTTATCACAGCCTTTCAATGACTCTCACTCTCTGTCAGACTCAATCACGAGAGAGCTCAAAGAAATCCAACACCAGCAGAATCACTTGATTACACACTCAAACACTCTTTGGCTGAAGGACAAATCCAGATCTGTCAAACCCTTGCAGACCTTGGAATTTTCAGGATCATCAATACATTCTCCAGAGTTGCTTTGGCCCTCTATCTCTGACCCCTCCTCCGAGCCCTCACTGAGGAACAAGGGGAGAACTACCTCTTGGACCTCGCCCATGACCACCTCGCCATTTCGCCCTCTTTCACCCCCATCATCGAGAAACTTAATGGGACCAGCCACGCCTGGAACCCTCCCATCATGGGAAGTACTGGACCATTGCTTGAAGGAATCACCATGGCTGAGAGGAGAATTAAAGATGCGGCC
>JBBPMF010000424.1:0-27863 GCA_038090175.1 Austroboletus eburneus | reverse complement strand
CACACGGCTTCCTTCACTTTGATACATGGTCGGTTATGTTTAGGTGGATTTAAAATGATAATGAGTAGGTGAGTGAGACGCTCAGATGCCTAGCTTGAGGGGGTGTTCATAATCTATTTTCTCCAGATGGGGAAAAGATTGCAACTGAGTCAGCCGACGGAGCCCGGAAAGCCGCCCGAGGCAACACAAAGGTTCTGTCAAATACTTCCCCAACGGATCACTTATGAGAGCTTATCAACTGATTCGTATGGATAGAGGCAGTGTAAACTGAACTCTAATAAAGACGGTCTCCGATTCAGAATTTTTCATCTGTTCTCTCAGCTCAAAGTCTGCTGGAAACGCCATACCGTTCATCCATCGCTCTAAACATATAGAATGTGGCATATATTAGCGATAACCAACGACAAGTATAGGGTCGGAAAATGGACATTTCGTCAGACACAAAAAACCACACTCACCCAAAACGATGCCGGTCTGCCAGCAAAGAATCGCCTCATGTCAGCGACACCTTAGGGAACATTTTGTCAGCTTCCTGTGGTCGCACTGTCTGTGGGAAAAACGATGCATCATAAAGTAGAGCCAGCTAGTAGATGAGCAAACTCGGACCCATGGATTTTTACCTCTATGTGGGTCCCTGAGTCATTAGAATTTAAGAAACATATCTGTCAGCCTCGCAGGGTGTTTAATACAAAGTAGACTATCATTCCACCTTCGGTTCGCAGTAGGTCTCATCTGAAGATGTAAAACGTCCCTCGCTCAAGAAGAGTTATCCCGTCGAGGCGAGACATGGATGGAAGTGGTGGATGATTAGCGTACGCCACAGCCACCCAATCCCTCCATCCGCTAACGTCACCCAACGAACTTCCCCCTCACGTCACGATGCGCCGAACCCAAAGCGTCCGCCACCCCCGCACGTCCCTCAGCCTCGTCGACACCGACCTCTCCGTCCTCCGCGAATCCGACGAATCCCCCACCGACGACCTCCGAAGACAGCTTCTCGAAAAGGACCGCGAGAACGACAAGGTAATGACGTCCCGCGATCTAGTATCCCCTCCTCACGCGCTCGCCCGCTCGCTCACGCCCCCCCCTTCGCCCCTTGAAGCTCCAATCCACCATCATCATCCTCCAGACCCAGCTCGCGTCCCGCCCACCCATCGAAACGATCCAGTCCCTCGAAAAAGAATACAAGAATCTGGACCTCATCCTTCAAGGAACTCAACGCGAAAACGAGCGGTGCATGGCCGAACTCGAGCGCGTCCGCATGCGCGAAAAATTGCTCGAACAGGCGTTGGCAAAGTTGGCTGGAGAGAATTGGCAGGTAATGTTGGACAAGTAGGGTTTGGGCGGGGCTGACTGGATGTAGACGGTGTTGGATATCGGGCCGCCGACGGCGACGTATGTCGCGCGTGCGATGGGGACATCGCTTTTGAATAGGACACCGGCGACGCCTCCCCCGCCTTCGGAAACTTTGGAATCGTCTCCTGCTACGTCACAAGCATCCGTCGAGGCCACACTGTCTCAAATAGAACAAATCCGCCTGCTGGTACTTGGGATGGAGCAGCGCATGCAGGAACGTGAGGACAACTTGACAAAGACTATTGAACGTGCAGAGGCGCAGGAGGTGAAATGCGAAATTCTGAACAAGGAAGCATTGTCCACAAAGGTAGCGGCATAAAGATATAACGATCGTGGACATTACCCTTGTCATCATCTTGTATTCTAGGACATCGATATCCCTGTATGTACACCCGGATAAACGAGCGCGACGCATGATTCTCGTACGATATAACACACTAGTGACAGTATGCTGCAATGTAGACAAATGACAGTGGCCAGTAGAATAATTGTATGATGAACATGCAGTATGGTAGCTGGATTGACGTGATGCAAATGACAGTAGACTGGATAGCTCGAACTTCTAGTGAAACTTGCAAATCAGGTAAACATGAAGCGCACTTCAGCTTTTTGAGCCCGACCCAAAGGAGGGCAATACGAAATAAGGAACGTCGAGCTGATGGCGCATTGTAAATGGTAGAAGAAACGCGCACATTTTGGATCAGTGCAAATAAGCATGAATCAAATAACAAATGATGGTTGAGAGTTCGATGCGAAGATTGTTCTTTCGTGCGATGCGAAATGCAAGCTCGATGCGGCGAAACGTAGCGCGGCGTAGAATCGAAAGTAGAATATTTGCGTATTCGATCGTCGTGGAGAGTGTGCTTGCGAAAATGATCTATCGAATATGGTGATTGCTGTCGGAAGCTTACAAGATCGATGCTGGAGATAATTCGGCCCAGCGCATTGCATAAATTCGTGTACGGCTTCCAATGCGAGTGGAATCCGTGGCGTTCGGACGACAGATGATGTTGCAAGAGATGCGATGAACCAAGATGGTCGACGTATCGGAATCGCTGCCTACAGTAACTCAGTACCCATAATAGGCACGCTTGCGGGGCCGTCAGTCACGACAATTTCACGAAATGGCAAACCAAGCGATAAGACGAACCATCCTGTCACTGTTTGAACGGTCAGGCAAAGTGTCGACGATCGAAAAAGAGACATACAAAAGCCAAATAACCTTCGATCCCGTCTTGCATCCGCGGAGTGTCACGATATGACCTCTGATACATTCGTACAGCATCGTACGCTGGTCTTTATTAGCCTGACAAACATATCATGAATACTTGTATCGATGTTAGAGGGAAAAAAATAAGAAGAAATACCTGTGGAAGAACATTCGCAATCAGTTGACTACCTGTGACGGATAAAGCGAGATCGACAATCATGGCACGACGGCCACTAGAAAGTGACATCAGCGTGATTCAGGAATATCGTGTATTACTGACCCTTTTGCCGGTTCACACATCCTTTTCACGATCCTCGCAAGCGTCTCAGGGCCCGTTTCCTTGAATGCCTTGGTGACCGACTTGAATCCTTGCTCGTTGGTCGCATAGTCCAGCAAATCAGCGATCAAATGATCGAGACACATCTGGCGATGTTTGGGCGATCCATGTTCCAATACTAGTATGCATAGGTCAATAATCTGAAAGCGATCTGTTATCGATACGTACTATGTTGGATACAATATGAACCCCATTGGTTTTTAGCGATTTCGCCAAAGACAACAGGTCCTTGGTTCAAAAGTTCGTCGATGATGCCGTCTTTGGCAGATTCTTCAAGGTTCTCGAAGGCGTGCTATAGGTTTTGAATAACAGTGTTGCACCATTAGGACAAAGGGCGTTACCTGGACAACGAGGGACCCGGTTTCATGGCATGCAAGCGAGGCCCACTTGCCCTTGAGTGATTTGTTGACACTTGAAGGTGAAACTCTGAGCCCTTACAGAACTTTCCAAATGGCAAATGACAACTCACTAGGCGAAGATAGGTGGCGCAGGAGGAGTCCAGCTCAATTCCATGATCTGTGTTTCATGTCACATAAATGGGAACACGAGATATGCAAAATATGCAATACCTTACTCCAAACATGAGAAGCGTGCTTGTTCACCAACGTTAAAGCCGGGTCGCCAAGAAGAAGTTCCGACACGATCAACAACCTGATATCTTCTTCACAATCAAGAGCCTTTTGAAGGACGTGGCATCCATAACAATTGGTCGCAAGCTCAACGACTCTTCCTCTGTCAAGCCTCACTTTTAGTGGACCACAAGCAACTTTGAAACACGGCAAACGAACCTCATACATAGCACTATCTTGCGCCGCTCTTCGGCAGTGGAAGCAGCCTCCAGACATCTCTGGACAGCCCAATTTCCGAATCTATGTGGCGCCGTCAAATCAGAAACGCCTCCATATCGTGTGATGAATGAAGATTACCGATGAGACATCATTTCGAATCCGCGGGCGCATATGGCATCAATGATCTTGTGCCGTTCTTCTAGGTCCGCAACTTTGAGCTTCTGCTGCAAAAATATTGAGGCCTGTTGATCCGAGGACTTGATAATACGTGCTACAAAAACATGGTAAGGCGGAGACGAGGAGGGATGGAGGAGCGACAAGAAGTTGATGGGCTAGGCAAACGTGCAAGATCAATCGACATTTAACCCAAACAAGCGAGATACGTACCTCATGTGCATGCATTCCCCCAGACCCTTGACGTACGAAAGCGTTTTGCGACGAAGATATCCTCAGGGAATCTTCGCCTGGCAGACCAAAATCACTCAGGGTTTTTTCATCCGCCCTGCGCCACTCCGGTATCTGTTGCTGGTGACGCCATGTACCAGCCGAGACACCGGGCAAATCCGGCCGACGGATGAGTTGGGGGAAAGAGCTGTCATACAAAGGCTGACTGCCAAACGCGGGGGAAGTAGTACCCTCCAAGTACTGGTCAAAGAATGGAAGGCCGCCTGAAGGCAACGCACAGGATACCGGGGGCTCCAAAACACGCGACTGAGGCAAATTAACAGCGGACAAAAAATCACGCGTCTTCAGAGGTGAGCCGGGATCGAATAAAAGAGACGGTGATGATACACCGGAAGGTCCAGACGGTTCTTCATAAGGGGGAGAGACCTTCAAATCAAACGAGGCCTTTGCAGGCGACAAATCTGTCGGCGTCAAAAGTGCAGACGTCGTCGAGCTCGGGGAGACGTCGGGAGAGCCTGACAAATTCAGGGTCTCATTGGTCAAGGTCCGAGCGGGTTGTTGGGGGCACGGTGCGGGGGAATTGAGATTAAGCGCACGCAGCAACTGTTCCACGTGCTATACGACCACCGAGGTGAGTATATGCGCTAAAAATAAAGCGAAATCAAACGTGCGTCGTCGTCAAACTCGGGGCTTTGTCTTTTTCTGCCGTCTCCGATAGCACCAATGTCTCTTTTGCGAGACTGGCCGGCTCGACCGACTGCGCCAAATTTGTCTTCGCTGCCAAAAACGGAGTTGATACCTCGGAGGCCCCTCTGCGGACGATAGGCTATTTTTTCGGTCTCACGCGAGAAGGAATCGACGGTGTTTGGCCAAGTGGGATCCAACTGCTGGGGCTGTGGTGCCCAGATGGAGGCAGCCGTGGTCCTCGAGCGCGGAGGACTGTACTCATCAGCAAAAGGAAGGAAAGACTGTGCGCTCGGGGTGGACTGCATGGTGGGGGCGAAGGAGAGGATGGTACGTGGGGCGAAGAAAGAAAGAAATTGGAGACCGACAGGTCTTTTATATGGATTTTCAAAGAGTGCGCCGACGTCGCGGGCTGTCCAATGTGACGATCCCCCAGCACAGAGAGTCACATTCCTTTTTGGGGGAGGATTGGACTTTATTTGGAAGACTTCGATGCACCCTCCAGCCCGCCCTGTCCGCCCGTGACAGGCCTTTGCGTTCGATGGGCTGCGGTCAGTTCGACTATCAGATACACACCTCATCTTATCACAGATGACGCAGGACTAATACCCTCCTTGTGCGATATCATGCGACTTTGATGCGTTTCCTGTGCCTCTGAGAAGAGCGCCAGGGTGACGCTGAATTCCATCTCTCCACTCGTCACAATATCACGATTGGAGCCTAGGATCCGCGGTCAGACCTTGAAAGTATCAGAACGACATTGAGCTCGAGGTCTGAAACATGCGTGAGCTGTCACCTTACAAACGGAACTAGAACCGTTCTAGTTCACTATAGTGGGCTAGAGCTAGTAATAAGCTCCCTGCGCACAAGGAAGTGCCGTCCTGAAAAGGGAGAGCACTAGACGAACAAAGTCTTTGCGTAACGTTGTCTCGACTGATAGTATGATGGCAATCACATCTATTCTGGTTGCATCAGCGCCGTTTGCCGTAGTAAATTTCGAGCATGGCTGGTAATTCATAAAAGGGACGATGTCCAGGGTCCATGCACAGCTACTAGATTAGGCACCGAAGTACCACTAGAAGGGTCTTGGCAATAATGCAAGATAACTTTGTTGTATACTACATGCAGGTGGCTGGCGGACCCTGGCAAGCAACTTAATTGATGGCGCCTAATATTCGGCACGGGTCCGAATACCGCGGGAACCGGGCAGACGGAGTCGGGTTGGGAGGAAACTTGGCAATTTGGAATAAGTAACGGATCGCGGCGATCAGCTGTCTATACCTCTCTGTTTCATCCTCATACAAGGGGGTGGCGTAGAAAGCGGTTGTGGGCAACGACTGGGATCGCAATGATTAGACCGGCATTCTCACCAACCGGAATGCCAACGTGTATGTACTAATCACGAGCTTGAATACGTCAACACGCAGTAGGGTACTTGCGGAAATGAACGCATATCGCTAAGGGCTGAGATCGAGGGTGAGGCCGTACACGAGACAAGGTTCGATAGCAACAAGCCAAGCCCAACTAAAGAATGAGCGATCCATTCCATGAGAGACGGACATTGATTCGCAAAAGCGCTCCACAGTGTTAACCACGCGTTCGCGAAGAGTGAAACGGGCCTCGACCGTTTGAGCGACACGACTGTGAACGCGGCAGGGCCGGGCCGGGGAACCCGTGCGAAGAGGCGAGTAGGAGCAACCGATGAGAAAAGAGAAGACGTGAGCAGCTGAAAAGGAACGATATTACGCACCAGTGGGAATGTGCGAAGATAAATCGATCAGGAGTAGGCCAGCGAGGGCGGGGTGAGGAGGAATGTTAGTTATGTGAAGGCAGGAGAGAAAGCATGGAAATTGGGGCAGGAGTAGCGTCAGATCAGGGGCGGCATAGGAGAGGCAGCATGAAGAGCGATGGGTGTGGGATGAGGGGGAGATAAATAAGGGCAAGAGGAACCGGGAAACGTATATGGACTAAGTGAGTGATAGATATGATTGAATGGGAAGAAGCGTCATTGTTTAAGAAATGGGCTATCAGGGGATGCAAACGAGGGGAGCCGATTTGGAAGATGAGCTGACGCTGTGGCGGAAATACAGAGTTTAGTTGGCAGATCAGGCTGCCGGATGGCGGAGAAGTAGGCCGACGGCACGGGGGTATCCGACAACAAAAAAAGCAACGCCAATCACCAAGAGACGGGGCTCGCCGGCGATAAGACTAAGGAGGTTCCGTGACGGGATTACCTCAGGGACGGTGTTGGGGCGAAGGCGGCGGGGCCGGGGAGGGAAGAGGGGAAAGGCTGTGAAAGTGGAGGAGAAGGGAAGAAGTAGACGGAGATTTGAGCGACGGCGTTTATGACGGAGTGCACAGGGCAAGCGCTCTCGTTACGTAACTACACAACTTTTTCCACCCGTCGCCAGTTGCGCTATTGGATCGTATGTAGCGCGCTCGCGGTGGGCGTTGGGCGGCCGAGCGGACACGCCGGTGATCTGAACGAACCTGCTAGGACGTCTCAGATTGGCGACGGGGGAGCGATACTTTAGTGGATATGGATCAGCCATGATCATACGTACATAGCTCTTTACCAAACCGACCATATTGATATATCAAGACTTACCTCCTCTCTCCACTTTATACCCCCTTCCCCCCTTCCCTCCCTTCGCCCCCTCCCACCCATGTCCTCCCCCATCCTCCGTCTCCCCCTCGAGATCCTCGAGAAAATCGTGCTCGACCTCTGCGACGACCCCACCGCCCCGCCGTCCCCGCTCATCCCGCTCCTCCTTACCTCCAAACGCTTCTACCACGTCCTCGGCTTCAGGACCAACAACCACCTCTACTCCCGCATATTCCGCATCCGCTTCGACGTATCCGCACCCGCACGTCGTCTCGGCGATCTCAACGCACACGGCCTCTCCACCCAGCTCCGAGCCAACTGCGATGCGCTCAGGGCCATCCGTCGCGGCGACGTCTACGCGGACGACCTCCTCCCCACCTTCTGGTCCTGTTTCTCCATGCTGATCGAGAACGACGGCAAGAACCGGGCCCAACTCGACGCGGCCGGTCTCCCCGATTTTGTCGACTCGTTCGTCCGCAAGCGTCTGTACGAGAACAGTCTCGACAGCTGGCCGGCGGAGAACGAGCTCAACTCCGTCGCCATCTGGCTCTTGTGGTTCACCACTTCCGGAGGTTCGTCCTTTGTCCTCTCCTCGTCTCGTGTCCTCACCTTCTCCACAAGATCATCTCGAAGCCCAGACACCCGCGCAGCGAGCACAGATGACCAAGCTCATCTTGCCGTTCGTTCTCATGCCTGTTCGTGTGAGTGTCGACGTCCCATGGCCTCAGCCCCTTTCTGAACACGTTCCAGTACGCGGCTTACCTCGCACCTCACATCCATTACACCGTACCCCTCCCACGCAACCTCGACCAGCCCCCACACTCGTTCCTGACCGCGCATGGCCCCTACCCACAGTATCGTGATGGATTTTCGCGTTCCATGCCTCTCTACCAGGCCGACGATGTCCGACTCCGCGTCCCTCTTGCGTCCATCGCGGCAAAGCTCATCTACTTTGCCCATCGCGAAGTCAACGCTCTCGTCGTCCCCCCGGTGCTGCCGAGAACGCGGGCCCACGCCTTTCAGCTCGGTCACACTATGGTCGGCCCAACGCAGGAAGACATCGAGGAGCTCAACGAACACAAGGTGGCCAAGTTCGTGCCAAAATCGACTTGGGAATGGTGGTCAGAGATCATCGGCTACGACAATCTCGGACGAGACGCGCGTGCCAAACTTGCTCCGAGCGCACGATGGGACGACGACTGGAACCGTCTCGCTGATTGCAATTCTTTATTTATTCCCATTTCTTTGAAGCGCACGCATTACACTCCCGGTCTTATGAGCGGGCTCTGGCAAGGGAGGATGCTGGTGTGTTACGTCGACCTTATTCAGCTACTCGTGTGACCTCATCCAATCTTCTAGCACACTGACGAACGCCTTTACGCAAACATTATGCAAACAGCTCAGATGCCTGCTACCTTTAACGAGCACGCCATTGGTCTCACTGTTGCACCCGTCTACATGCGACTTCGCGAATACCACTGCATGGACATTGAACCTAACGAGCCTGCCTCATCAGGGGGTATACAAAACGCATGGTTTCATGGCTCGGCGCGATTCCAGGAGACTACGGTGTGTATTCCTGCCGCTGTCTGGATGACGCTCAACTGAATACACGTAACATCTCATCCAGCACGGCCTTTCTATCACGTGTCAGGAGAGGACCTCGATTTATAATGAATACGTCGTTGGGGGCCCTGACTTACACGATGAGAGCAAGTGCCGTGGGTGTCAACATCGTGGAACGTCAGAGATGGTATTTCGGGAGGACGATGCGCGGTACCTTGGCGTCCTGGATGACGTCTTGGCAGAGGAGGGTATGGAGGAGATCGAGGACGACGAAGATAACGTGATGGACGATAATCCAACCGATGCAGACGTGGACATGGCACCGGTAAATGAGAACGAGCTTGTGATCACGCGGAAATGTAGTGGGATTACGGATGTCGTCCTCGTTGGCGAGGTGCGTCCTTTCCTTACTTACCTCTTATTTTGGGTTGTCGTTTACGCTCACGGTGCTTCATCTTAGACGGACCTTCGGCATGGGCAAGCTTGGCATCACTACAAGTTCTATGGTCGCGTTCGTGAATGGGATGGACTTGTTGCGCTCATCCGTGTCCCTGACCCTGTGAGTTCTTGTTTTGTGCCCTGTTCCCGGTTTGATGCCAGACCGCTGAAGCGGGACGGGGCACATGTCCTCACGCTCCATCGTATCTTACTTTGTTCGTTCTCTAGGCTCATCGTATCAGCGCTGCGCTAGGTATCTGGATCTTTACTGGCTACGTCGTAGGAGGCCGGAACTTTGTCGGCAACTGGCGAACGACAGCGCATCCCGGCGAGCCCGTCACGTTCGAATCCGCATTCACCATGTCCAAACGTGAATAAGCTGTATACTAATCTCTCCCACTCACCGCCTTTCCTTTTAATTTGAATCGGTTTGTTTCCTTTTCACTCATGGACGACGCTGTTTCTGCATTGCATCTTATGCTTTCATCTGTATCGTACATACATCGTACATACCATCATCATACCCTCCACTATCCCCTGGTGATCCCCGCGTCACCGCCATCTTCATCACGCAGCAGCACGTACACATCTATCGTAGATCTCCGTTCACTGCCTCTTGGTCTTCCATTTCCCCGCCCCATCGTGTCTTTTTCTTCCCGAATTCATGCATTGATATGCTTCTCTCGCTTCACAGCAACGTTTTTCCCCATCTCCCTTTCCATCTCATCTCATCTCATTATCTTGTTACAACGTGTTTATATTTTTTTCCACTGTGATCTAGTCTTTTTTTTCTTGGTATATTTCTTGCACTGGTCGTTTATCGCATCGCTTGCTTTTTTTTCCACCATACGTATCGATTCACCGCGTTACCCACACGTTCATAATGGCGATTCCCTAGTTTACGTCTACCTTACGTTATTGTTCTCATGCCCACACGGACGTTCCCTCCTTTCGACGAGCATACTCGTCGTCTTGCATGTGTCATTTAGTGAATATAATCATCGCATCGTTTGCTGTCCACGTGGGTCACGAGTCGGGTGATAGTGAAAGCTTGGGACGGGATAAATCTATAGACTCGTCGGCGTCTCTGTCACAGGTCCCCGTGAACACATGATCACGCGGCGCAAAGTTACGACTGTGTCACTTGTCGTCATCCCAAGGCTAGCTAAAACTAAATCATAACCACCAACACCGGCCAACGCCGGTTTTTTCTCATACCTTTTTCTTTTACTAGGGACATGACAGCGGGGATCACGCCCCCCTGCACTGGCCCAAAGGTCCAACGTAAGGTAATCCTGTACTCGATGTCGTTCTGCCCGGCAGTCTGCGTGTCCAAAAAAAAAAAGGCGAGGAGAAACCGGTTCAGATGTGGCTCCGCGAACGGGGACTCGTGTTTTACAAGCCAGAGGCTCGGTGCGAGAGCGGGGATCAAGACTTTTGTCTCAGGATCAAATATTCACGGGGGAAATAGGAGACAGGAACAGGAGACGGAACGGGATGCGGGACGGGATGGTGATCATGGCATGAGGTCCTGCAGGGAATGGGGAATAGGGATGGGGGATAGGCAGGAACACCCAGGCACGTGGTCGGACGTGCGCGGGGTCGGTCAATGTTTACTTTTAGGTTCAAGACTCGAAAAGTCGTGCGCTCGGTGCTGCCAGTAGCCCAAAGACGTTGGCGTCCGCGACGAGGGTGACGACATCGTCGTCTGGAGTAGAACGGGGTGAAAAACAGAGTCAAGGACGCGCTCCTCGCTCGAGTGGTAACGATCGCGTACGACGTCTCTTTTTTGCTGTTCCCCTTGTACTTCGCTTATCGATATCATCAACGTTCTGGGGGCCTTTCTTCCCCCCCCCACCGATCTTGGCCCCCTTCGCGTCTTCGTCGTCAGAAGCAGAAAACCTGTAGTTAACGCCCACACAGCATGGAACAAGCGAGCTCGTCACAAGCGAGGTAAGTACTCTGCGGGATCGTATCCATGGATCCATGGGCACCGACTCTGGTATGTCCCTTATCCATATCAGCTTCTCCAGCTTCCACTTGACGTTATACATACCTTCATGTCCGTCCATTGCTTCTTTTCTTGGTCTTCTCCCCCCTTCTTGTGCTCCAACCCTCGTATCTTCTTCAGTCGCATCATCCCTTCTTTTTATTTCCTCTTTATCTTCACAAAGTCCGCTGATGCTGAGTGACTGAGTAATAAAATCTGGATTCCGATCATATGGGTTTAATGCCGAAACCATGGACAAGACAGATCGATTGAATTATCCAGGGCCCAAGGCCGGCCATGTCTATTGAGAAGACTCGGCGAGATCACGAGGCCCAAGACGAACGTTACGCGTGCTCCATGATTATTCCCCGACCGATCGGCGTCGGTGCGAAATCTACGGATTGAATACAGGTAATCGGTCTTTCTGAATACTCGTTCATTCGCTCGGTTGTACGCTTATTCGTCTACGGCCGATTACATTCAAGGCTTTGCGGTCGGAGCGTCTTCGTGCGTGCATATCGCATCGGACATGCGCCACGGGTTCGGTTTGATACACGTTCCCCCCCTCGTTCTCTTCGCCGGCAAAACGCCCATGGTTTCGATTCTGGTCCGGGCTAGGCTGAGTGGTGTACGCTTGTTTTGCAATTCGAATACAGGTCGGTGGGTCCACGATTGCATGGTCGCATGACGTCGTCGTCTCCTCATTGAGTCGACGCCTTGTTGGCGTTGGAGCTCTCGAGTCTGGACTGTCGTTCATTTCCGCTCGCGTTTGCGTATGCCATTTATTATTATTATTATTTTAATGGCGGCTTCTCTCTGTGCTGATGGATTCTTCGTTGCGATCGATTAAGGTCTCCGCGGGTCGAACGAGGTCTTAAGGCGTCGTTGAAGCTAACGTCGGGCGGAACTGGACAATCGCGACGCCGTCTGACCTGTGGATGTGATCAAAAGAGCGATAAGATGTTCGTACCACGAGTTCTCGAGCGGATATGAACGCCGGTACCGAATCACACGCATTCCATCGAGCACGCGTCATGTGGAACGTGCACTGGGGCAGTGAGACACGCTTTCAGAGATCTAGTGCGTGGAGACCCTGACGTATTTCTCCAAGGGGGGCGCAGGCGGTAGGCCACGATACGGTGCTGAGACAACGTAAGGGTGGGAGTACAACGTCGGCGGGGTAAGGGGGCAAACTGAGACCTGGGAGTTGGTGTGTTAACCCGATAACCGAGGAGGCGCGGTCGTTGTTGGAGCTCTTCTATGGATTCGCTGCTCAACGTAGGACTCAAAGGCGCGGTTTCCGCGGAGTCCCTGATCCTACTAACTGAATATATCTAACCGAGTGACGTGTTGGGTTCGCTGCGGAACGTTCGACTGACGAGACTAGCATCGTGCTTGGCATTCCACGCTCGGGGTCGTCCTGCAAAGTACTTTATTGCGCAGCGCTGGGCGGCTGGACGACGTATCGAAAGAAAAAAAATATTTCCAGTGTTACGTTCGTCGTTATGACTCCCCGCGTGTCTTGTAGTCGAGGTTGTCAGATGCCTATCATGCGACGAAACCACGCAAAAGCCGCCCTGCATCCGAACGACGTCACTTGCTTAATACGGTAACCGTCTCGAGGGGACATGCGCGGGAAATAGTTTGTCAGCAGCTGTACAGTAGGTCGTTGTTGGCGTCCATGGCTGCCGTGAGTCGTGTTGTGTTTCTTTTCTCTTTCACTTCAGACAACGCACACGTCATTCATGCCTCAGTTGGAACGTTCTGAGTTATCCGTCCTGCGAATGATTCTGGTCAGTCTGTCCTGAATGTCCTCTTGGTGATTCGGAAACGCATATACCCCGTTCTGCATTCCACACGCGACCTCCTCTGCGAGGTCCCACCAACCAGTCAGGGCCCTTCGTTTGATGTTTCCGACACGAAGGGCCCGTTACGTTTGTGGAAGATCAAACCGACCGCGTTCGCTCGCTGCGCGGCGTCGTTTTGATGCTGTGTAGGTACACGGGCGGCGCGTCGTTTTTTTTCTAGTCTCTAATGAGTTGAGGTCGGTGGTTTGTATCTGCCGAGCTCGTAGTTGTGGGACAGACATTTTCTTGTAGTAATTGTCATTATTTTCTCCCTTTTTTGTCATTGGAATCCTGAATGGATGTCGTTGACTGCCTTTGAAGTTTGTGATGGACTTCTTTACCAACATCTCGAGCGACTGAGACCAACGATGACGTTGCCCAAGGTCAGACGGAAGATTGCGCTCATTGTCCAACCGAAGCCGGCGAGTACTTTATTCATCTCGTACAATGCCCTCGACGAGGCCTACGTTCATGAAAAGCTGATCATGCCCGACGCTTGTGCCCTCCAGTCATTTGAGGTACCGGCGTCGCCGCCGGACCCGCTGTACAAGTTTCCCCGCGAGTACAGTACGCCGCTTCTCTACGTACCCTCGGATCCTATGACTGGCGATGGGCGGGACAGGTTTCTATGCAGCACTCGCTGAGACGCCGGGAAAATCTCCTTGGGCGAAAGCGTCTGCGGCGATGGAGCGAAATGGGATGCAAATGCGCACGGGGACGGTGTACGACGACTCGGAGACGTCCCAGGTTCGTGCCTTGTCTCGTTTATGTAACGTCCACGCATACACGCTGCATTGCGCACATAGTCGTGCCCTCGCGTTCGACACGTCGATGAGACGACACTCCGACGCGCGACCAAGTCGTTCAACGAGAGGTGGCTCCAAGTCCCATCGCCTTCGCCCCGGTGGGAATCGGATGTGAGCGACGTGACCTGATCATGTGCATAATTGAATCGGCGTTTACGGGTCTCTAAAGCGATCGATCACGCTGGGGATGTTTCGCGGGAAGACGTCTTCCCGTGTCCTTGGACGCGTGACAGAAGAGGTAGAGGTGCCTTATCGCGGAAAACTGTGCTCATGGCTGGACAGGTTACCGAATGTGAGGCCGGGGAAGTTGGCGATGCCGACGGGCACGAACCTAGTCGGGCGCCAGAGGTGGTGTCTTTCAATTTTATTTTTTATCCTTTCCCCTAATTCGAATCGAGCTCAACCCTGATGGGAACGTCGTACAGGTCGATGCCCTAAACGCGTACGACACGCGTCCTGGTTCTTCGCAATCCAATAGCACGATATACTTTGATGCACTGGACACGCTTAGTCTGTGTTCTGACATGGACACGGACGCCGAAGTACGCCTTTTTTTTATAATGTAGTTGCCGGTGCCTCGTGTACTTCCATATTCATTGTCTTTTACAAGCAGGTCGCTAGAAAAGATCAGACGCTCCAGCACATGTCAATATCCTTTTTCGTTTCTAATTCATTGTGTATTTTTATTTTTGGCTGACGTATTTGTCTGACACCCAGGTCTAGCCAGGCACAGGGCAAGAACGGAAAATGCACCGGTGCAGGGTTTCATCTAGCCTCTTTTCGCCTCGAGGGTCTGGGCGAACGCAATCACAAGTCTCGAATGGCGTTATCGAAGCCGAGTTGGCCGCGCCGAGCTCGTTTATCCCTTTTTAGTGCCGATCTCGGTGGCGATGTGGAGCCTGTGTCTCTGCCGAATCGTGCCCGGTTCGCCGAAAAGAGGTACCGAGAGACGATATCATCAAGCAGAGGTCAAGCAATGGGCAAGGATGCTCGGGGTGGATCACTGTCGCACCGTGGTCATGCACATCGGATGTCTGGCTCGGCCCGTCGTAGCATCGACGTGGACGCACACGGTCGTGTCGAGGACCCGCGGCGTGCCGGTTGGACGACTCTATCGCGCGCGACCAAGACGGAAGAAGCGAAGCAGCGGATAAAGGACGACGAGACGAATGATCCGACCGCCCCTAACGTCTTTGCACACGTAGGCGGCGACGCATTGGAAACTCGCACCAGCCGGTCCGAACGAGCGTACCTGGAAGGTGCATGGCATCGACTGGGCCGGTTTTGCCGTGAGCAAGTGAGCAAGCGGTGGCGCGCGTCGGCGTGGCGCGACCGCGACGTGCAGGTTATCGTTGAGCGACCATCGGGAAAACACGTCGTTGAAGTGGATCATACGTCGACCCGGGATCCGGCTCCGGTTCCGGATTCGAGCGCTGGTAGTGCAGATGGCGTCGGTCGTTTTGGTCGAGTGCCGCCACAGGACCGTATCGCCGGTTCCACTTCCAAAAAGACGAAGGCGAAGATCGATTCGAGGACCAATTTGGAGAGGACCAACGGGTGGCATTTCAAGACGCGTCCGACGAGTGTGCCTGCTTGGGCGCCAATCTCGAAAAAGTTGACAACGACGACGCGTCGATCTGGTCTTGTCGAGCGTCGACCTGCGAGGCTTTCGTACGATGGGCTCGGGCGGACTCGACCATGCACATGATTCCAATAGGCGCGAAGAACGTTGCAACTGACTAGCTTGAAACACGCGATGTGGGACTAGTCTCGTTGGAGGCATCTCGGGCCTGGCAACCGATCAGAGTCTGGACTTCCTCGTTGTTACCTTTTTCATTATAATTATTATCGTTTTATTACAGTTAAACCCGGGGCTTATGTACCTTATCTCTTCCTTTCCATTCTTTCGATCGACTGAGGGCTTACGTACGAGAAATATTGATATTGCAACGATGTTCTTTAATCACCGGACCTTGTCTGTTTCTTTTACTGTAAAGACGTACTTTACGCCCGGCAGTGCAGCCACAGGTGGCTTTTCATTTCAAAACAACACAAGCATCGGGTTCATTACTCGCAACTGGGCCATCGCGTGTAGTGGCGTAGACCGATACATATTTTTGGGAATGGAGGGCCAAGGAGCGTATTTACGCTCATATCGGACGTTACAGATCAGATCCCCCCAAAACCCAACCGGGGGCAATCTCGCGTCCTAGAACAGCCTCTCTAGTGGATCGATCACGGTACCCATCTAGACAAGGCAATCGGTCAACGCCAGACCATTGGAACCACAAGGCGAGAATTTTGAAATTAAGTTAAAATAAAATAAAATGACAACGCCACCCCCGGACCCCCCCCAGGGTCCTGTCAATAAAAAGGAAAAAAAAAAGAAAGATACGATGGGAGAAAAACACACCTTGGATACGACACGTGGCAACGTTCCCTGTTGGAACCCGACGCGCGTGTTCCATTCGGTTCCCAGCGGTGTCTGCATCCGCCGTTCGTACTGCGCGTGGCTCGTATACGGATGCGGGAGCTCGCGCACGAGGTATTTGGCAGCCTTCTTGTCCCGCTTCTCAGAGATGATCAAATGGGGTTTGGCGTGGTCGGCGCGGGCGGTCGGAGCGATGCCTGGGACGGACTTGATCAGGTGGGGTTTGGGAGGCCGCTTTTTCGTCCCGGCGCCGCCCCAGGCGCCCTGTGCGACGAAAGGTGAGACGGGAGACGTACGAGACGAGGATCGCGTACCCATCCTGGGAGGGTGGTATCCACCTCGCGAGGCGCATCGGCTTCTGTTTCTTGTCGCTTGGCTTCTTCAAAGGCCTACGTACGTTCGGCGTGCGTTCGGAAGAAAACAAGCAATGGTTAAGACGTACCTGTACTACGTTGTCGCCTGCAAAGGCAAGCGCGACGAGCTCGTGTTGTTGGAACGCCTTGATGCCTTTCTTTCCTTCGGCCACGCGTTCCTGTTCCTCGACTTCGCTAGGAACGTCGGAATCATCGTTTGCCTTGTCAGGACCCTTGTCCTTTTTATTGGAATTTGGTGGTAGGGGCTCTGGGATCTTCAACACGTTGGTCGTGTCGATTTCGAGCACCTCGTCGTCCCGTGCGCGCTCCCGTTCGTCTTCGTGCTTGGTAGCCTGTTTCTTGAGCTTGTTCGAAGACTTGGTCGACGCGTCCGCGTCCTTGTGCACGCGCACTTCATTTCGCTTCCGGGAGGGACCGGAAGACGAGGTAGGCACGAGCCAGGGGTTAACTACGGACTCGGGCGTAGGCGTGGATAAGCTTGGAGTGGGTGTCGGTTCCGGGGCAGGTATGTCTTGCAAAAGGTCGGCGGACTGTAGCGTCACGCTGGACGTGTCCGAAGCCAAGGAACCGACCGGTCTAAGAGCGTCAAGGATTGCTCCAGGCCGGAACGAAATTCTTCCGCCGGTGCGTTGCACCATGGTCGCGTCCTTTGAAGGAAGAGCTGTGATTGTATCTGCATCCTCGTCGTCTTCCCCCCCGCCAATGTCGAATCCCAATTCCTTTTGAAGTTCCTCGGCTTGTGTGTCCGCCTCCCGAGACCGTTTCGCAGTAGCATCGCGCATAAACTTCATATTGAACACGCTCTTGTTCTTGAGGTCCGGGAGGCTGGCATCGTCCCCTACACGCAGCGCAGCCAACTCTTCAAAAGCATCCCGTCTAATGACCTCTTCGTCGTGCTCCTCCCCGTCGCTTTCGCTGTCTTCGCTTCCCTGGTCACTGTTCTCGCCATGTATCCGCCGCCGCAATTTCTCACCCCGGTCGAGCATCTCGCTAATTGCTTGGCGCTGATCCTGATCGAGGCCTTCGCGGCCCTTCATCTCCTTCGCCCACTTGCCCGTTTTATGTCTGAGCGTCGCGCGTTCCCGTGCACGTTGTACCTCCGCTTTCAGCTGCTCCTCCTCATCCTCTGACCCGTCCGCAGGCGCATTTCCATCTAACCGTTCGCGCTGCTTTTTCCGTATCCGTCGATACGTCTTGCTCTTGATCTTGGCGACCCGTTTCGCTTTTCGGTCGGCCCGGAAGGCCAGTTCGCGCATTATTCGAAGTTCAGCACGACGTGCGGCGACTTCTTCCACGCTGAGATGAGCCATTTTGAGTGCTTCTGTATGTGCAATGTCTTCGTCGCGGAACTGTGCCGACTTTAGAAGCTTGTCGACGGCAGATTCGAGTTCGTTGGATGGCTAGAAAAACAAATGAGTGTGACGACAATGTATGCGACCGCTCACTTACTGTGAATTTGGCAGCTAGTTCCAAGTTGGAAGCACGACCCTGTTTTTCTGCTTGTAGAGGAAAACTGAGGTGTTCTGCCTGAGATGGGTATCAATATCAGATAAATATTTGGTATAACTTGGATACTTGCCTCTTTGATACGCTTCATCGTAGCCGACCATTTGTCCACCTCTTCTTTCGTTTGCTCATATGCAGCTTCTCGGTCGAGACGTTCCTGTGCTCTCTGAGGTAACGGCGCGGAGAGTGTTTTCGTTTTCGAACTGGACGATGTAAGCAGTTTCGTCGATTTCTTGAGAGCAGCAAGCGAAGAGGACGAAGGTGCGAGCGAATCAAGAAGGTCGTCCAGCTTGAGAGATCCCGACCCTATTCGAAATCAGAATATTAGAGGTAAAATATGGCGCGTGTTTACCTCGAACCCCAAACTCGCTCTCTTCGCCAGCCTCGGTGCGGTCTCGAACACGTCGACGCTTTTTCGAGGCGGGTTCAGCAGCCTCATCGGGTTTCCTTTTGTGGGGTGCGGCGGGGTCGAGACTCGAGACAAAGGTTTCAAGGTCTGCGAGTGCTTCGGGCGAAGGATCCTCGGAATCGGAAGCAGATACGCGTAGTTCGTCATACTCGTCCACCGCACCATCTTCTTCCTCTTGGTCCTCATCCCCAATTTCCTCCCTGGACTCGTCACTCGCGTCCATGTCTGCATCTTCTGCCCCTCTCCATTCATCCTCGTCTCCTGATGTATTACTTCCCTGTTCGTCTCGCACCTTCTTGTTGACATTTGGAAGAGGATCCTCGTCGTTTTCCACATTTGCACGTCCGTCAAAGACATCAAGGGCATCAAAAAACTCGCCTGAACCCTCCTCATCCAACTCTTCCTCGTCCTCGTCCAGGACCGGTCGGGCATCCCCCGACTGAGCATCGGAATCTTCATTGAGATCTACCTCCTTCGCCACACGTCTCTTCTTGCTCCAATCCCTATTCTCGCGCGTAACGCCTCGTTTTCCACCCTAAACGACATCATCTGTCCACGTGTGGACAAAACCAAGAACATGGTAACCACACACCTTGCGCACGAATCCCGACCCCGCAAATGCCTCTCTATCGCTCTCCTCGAACGCATCTTCGCTATCGATATCTTCATCGTCGTCACTGTCGATTCCCTCTGCATCCTCGTCCGCATCATTTCGTATCAGTCGTGCACGCAGCTTCTCCGTTGCTTCTTGACCGAGACCAGCGAGGTCTATCTCGTCTTCTGCGCCATGTCGTCGGCCTTCGAGCTCGTGACGGTCGAGAGCGAGCGCGACTTTTGCACGACGGACTTTGGAAGGCACATATTCGTACACGTCGTTGATTGCGCGGTGTTTACCCTTGTCTCTGGAGGGGGGTATTCTGCGCAGTGCTCGATCTGTGTGTTTTTGGCGGGCCTTGGAAGGTCCTTTTGAGGTTTTGATATCTCTGGGCATGGTAGGATCAAACGGTGAACTAGATGGAAAATGAGCTGTCTCGGCAAATACCGGTACAGATGTGGAAGGTATGTAAGTAGTACTTAGTACTAGTCATAATGAAGTAGTAGCATGATACCCATAGCACAGAATCTACATCCCATCATTCTCTTTCACCACGTGCATACTCTGGAACGGGTTCAAGAGGATCAGAAGATCTGAGAGCTTCCTCCTCATCTCTCGACGTCCAGTGGTGTGACGCCGAGTTGACGCTACTCGAACCTCTGGTCCGGGTCTTCCAAGCGGCGTTCAAAAAATCCGTCAAGGAGCAGAGTAACTCTGAGAGGACGTCCCATATCTCGTGTGCGTGTGCAACGGTGAACTTGGGCAGCTGGTCGAAGCCTCTCAGACGAAGTGCGAAGCGGTTGTAGAGGGTACTGATGACCATGAACGACATCAGGAGAATTATAAACCTGTTTCGAAGTTCATGAGCAGAGCCAGGCTGCACGAAAAATAAACATACGAGATGGCCGAGAAGACGAGCAATCCTCCAAAGAAGCCATGTTCCCCGGCCGGGCACGCATACTGTTGAGAGCGTCAAGCGCACGTAGGTAGAGGGAAAGAAAGCGTCTCACGTGTGTCCGCCATTCGAACTCGTAGTGGCAAGCGTTGTCGTCGTCAGAAGGCCATTGACCGAGAAGCACAGGTTTCCCTTGACAATGAGGCGTCAGCCACTATGAGCGACTTTTTAAAGCTGCCATGGTACCTGCTGAATAGACAGACATGTCACAAATGAACAAGATGGTAGAGCTTCCTTGCTGGTTTTCCAACCCTGTACAAGGGGATCCTTGTGACTGGCTGAGCATCAAGCCGCCGTCTTTGACCTCCAGCGTCGTATTCACAAGCCTGATCAGCGACACAAGGTCATCTCCACTGCGCAATACGGCGATCTGAAGATCAGGCTCACCCGATGGCAAAGTCCCCATGACCCCTTCTCACCAGCCCAGCAATATCGACTTGGCTTTCATCCAGGCCGGTATGCCAAGGTTCTGTGTGCACCCCTCCACATACGTTGAGGAACACCTTATGTCCACTGTTGGTCTGTAATTCATAATCTTTGCTGAAACAATGGTGTAAGCGAATACAGTACGATGCGACACTTGCGGCCGAACCTACCTGGCCTTGAGAGGGCTCAGATCATAGAAATTGCCCGTGCCATCGTGTACCGTACATGGCTTCTCCGCTGCGAGAACCAAGCTGAAAAGAAAAAGAAAAAGAAAGATCCCCCGTGTACACGAAGACGACAGCATGGCGAGACCAGAACAAAGTCGACCCCTCCCTGGGAGGTCTAAACCCCGCTCGTCAACCGACTTACGCCGCGTGCTCACACACCAACGTCCTCGACGACGACCACGACGATGGCCAGCGCCCTTCTTCGCCGGCAGCTCGTCTTGCCAACGCGAACCGTCCTTCGCTCTCTTTCTACCTCGCCACCGCGATGCAGACCTGAGCTCCAGTCCAACTCGACCACAGCGAAGAATCCCTTCGAGACCCATACCGTCGAGGACCTACACGGCATGTCCGCTGCGGAAATATTGGCAGAAACGGGCACGCGTGCGGACTCAAAATTGAGGCATTTCACGGGTGCGTCTTTCGTGATTTTTCCGCCTTTTGTTGATGTGAACGTTGTGTGTCAGTCAACTTTGGGTATGTGTTCGCCGTCGTCTACCAAGAAAATAGCATTTAAACTACACCGTAGCCCTCAACATCCTGCTGCGCACGGTGTGCTTCGTATGATTTTGGAACTCAACGGGGAGGAAATTCTTCGGGCTGACCCAGTGCGTTCTTGAGAACGACCGACTGCTGCCTACCTCACATTATTTGCAGCACGTCGGTCTCCTTCACCGTGGGACGGAAAAACTCATCGAATATAAAACCTACACACAAGCCCTCCCTTACTTTGATCGTCTCGACTATGTCTCCATGAGTGCGTGTAGCTCACTCAACAGCCTACCGTTTACTGACGATTCGTAGTGACGAACGAGCTTTGCTATACCCTCGCCGTGGAGAAGCTTCTCAACATTGAGGTGCCTGAACGTGCCAAGTGGATTCGAACCATGTTTGGTGAAATCACTCGCATTCTCAGTCGTGCGTACTGTCCCTGTGTCTTCAATATCTGTAACGGCATGTCTGTTTAGACTTGATGGCGGTCCTGTCACATGCTATGGATGTTGGTGCTCTGACACCTTTCCTCTGGGGTTTCGAGGAACGTGAAAAACTGATGGAATTCTACGAGCGTGTCTCTGGTGCTCGTCTCCACGCAGCTTACGTTCGCCCTGGCGGCGTCGCCTTCGACATTCCCCATGGCCTACTCGAAGACATTCATAAATGGGCGACTCAATTCAGCTCACGCGTAGACGAGATCGAAGAAGTCGTCACGGGCAACAGAATATGGAAAGAACGTACGATCGGCATTGGCGTGGTGACCGCCAAAGAGGCGTTGGACTACGGCTTCAGTGGTGTCATGTTACGTGGAAGCGGTATCCCATGGGATCTCAGAAAGATACAACCGTACGATAAGTATGACGAGGTACGCTCGGAGTTATCGCTTGTGCTATGTTACAGCGTTACATATCCATCTAGGTCGAGTTTGATGTCCCAGTTGGCAAGAATGGTGACTGCTACGACCGGTATCTCTGCAGAGTTCAAGAATTCCGTGAGAGTTTGCACATCATTCATCAGGTGTGCACTTCGTCGGTTACTTGTTCCCGAACATAACGTGCGACACGCCACTCTAGTGTCTGAACAAGATGCCCACGGGTGTCGTCAAAATCGATGACAACAAGCTGGTCCCTCCTCCCCGTGCTTCTATGAAGGAAAGCATGGAGGCCCTTATCCATCACTTCAAAGCAAGTCTTGGTTTTCTTTTCTTTAATGCCTGTAACCTTGCATAATATTTGCGATAGCTCTTCAGCGAGGGATACTCTGTACCTCCTGGCGAGACCTACAGTGCGATCGAAGCACCCAAGGGCGAAATGGCAGTCTACCTCGTATCGTGCGCATCTTTTTCTCGTCTTCTGTTCGCGTGTAAGGCTAAGACAATCCACAGGGATGGCACGAACCGCCCGTACAGATGTAAAATCCGTGCGCCCGGGTTCGCCCATCTGGCTGGTTCTGACTTTATGATGAGACGTGAGTCTCTCACACGCTGATTCTGACTACACAAAGCTTATGAAGTGTCCCCGTTTTCGCATGCAGATGTAAGCACCATATCATCTCCGGGAACGCGTGATTGACGACCATCCTTTCTTTTAGCACATGCTGGCAGACGCCGTAGCTATCATTGGTACGATGGATCTTGTCTTCGGGTGAGTGAAGGGATTTCTGTGTCTAGCAGGCATGCTCATTCTTTCATCCTAGTGAGGTAGATCGGTAGAGCCACGATACATGTTTGTCGCTGGGATTTCCTTTCCATTCCTAATAATGCAACGTTCCTTGCAACACTGAGCTAAAGACGACGGTGGAAATGCTCGTTATAATTCCACAAGACGACACAGGCTAAGTTTGTTCAAGATATTAAACGAACGTCAGGTGATGACAAATATCTCTGAGTGATAGCTTGCAAAGTAGATTTGTCGGGCACAGTAATAAACGACTTTATGGTGCTCCAACGTTGTGAGGACTGTAGGGAGACGGCTAAACCGATTATTGTTTTGCGTCGTTCGGTCGTTTGGACGTTTCCGGTGGAGTCATCGCATGAAATCTGTACATGGCTGAGTTACTCCATGTAAGTACTACTGTCCCTGTACACATTCTTTGAATTCTTTTGTAGATTCAGAGACTGATTGCCACTGCATGCTGCCAGGCTGTGCTGCACCATTCCAGCATCCGAGAGTCTTGCAGTGTTGCTCATCCATTCATCTTCAAATTAAATGAGAAAGTCTGATGAGATGATCAGAATCTTGCCAATGAAATTTACATTTACTTGACTTGTGGATCATTTGGGCATCAATAATTTTTCTGGGAGTAGTGTTATGTGTGTGTAATGTCCAATCTCTCAAAGTGTCCTCAAGGTGACACTAGGTCCTATAGAGATCTGAGGGATCACTGTCAAGACTTCAGATTCAGGCAGGAAGAGACTAGACACTACCAAGTATTTATACAGTCCCAGATGATCTAGAATAGAAAATGTCAACTGGGAACTCATGATATCATTGGAATGGAAAAGGGGAAAACTATATAGATCTCCATAAGGAGAGAAGATTAGGAGGGTGGAGGCCCATGTCCAAAAGCAAATGCAAACGTGTGGAGTTAATTTAAATAAGAAGGAAAGATGAAATCACATGGTTTGTTGATAATAGAAATAGATATGTGCCTCAAAGGAGTGAAGTCTTCAGGAAACAGACTCCAGTAACATTCTCAGAGAAGCTTCTCACTTGGATTGTTAGGGAGTAACAAGAAGGAAGAGCATTTATTTGTAACAAATAGTAGGCTCTATTACTCTGACAAGGCCTGGTCAAACACCTCAGATTACTTGAAAGCAATACATAACTATGTTAGATTTAGCTTAGTGTACAAACATAGCTTACATAATACCATTGATATTTCTTGGTCATACATTTTCCCTTTTTTCTCAGTCACACCTACTACCATGTGTCTGAGGTATGTTTGTTCCACACTCATTTATCTACTTGTAGCTAACCTGTATGCATAGTCTCATTCTTGTACAGGTAACATAGTCACACCTACTACCATGTGTCTGAGACTCATTCTTGTACAGGTTATGAGCCCCAGTGCCCACTATTGAACCTCAAATGTGTTCACCCTTACATTCATTGAAACCCAACACTTGTTGAACTGCAAACATGTCTAGTAGAGTTGAAGACAGAGTACTTGAGGTATTGAAGCTGGATGCTTCAGGAAAGGACTGGCTGATATGGAAATGGTGGCTCAAAGTATCACTCACAGCTTGTGATCTCATAGGATATCTGCACGAAACCAAAACAGCATCCATCAACCCTGTTTTTGAGGCATGACTAATCAAAGGAGTGGACTCAGGCTTCTGACGGAGAAGACTAACTCATTAACTAACCTAATCAAAGGAGTGGACTACTCACTGGTCAGCAATGTAGGTACAATGGAAAAGGAGGGGATCTCACCTCAGGCTTCTGACGGAGAAGACTGAGGTGTGATCAATGTGTGACGCAAATTATAAAGGACTGTGTTATGTAAGATGTCAACGTTGGAGAAGCAAAGGGTGCAGTGGCGATATTCTAGCTAAAGAATGTGGCACAGGTAGCTCGCAGAAGTTAGTATACTAAGGGTGTAATTAGTCCATAACAACACGCCCACTCAATGATGGATGTCTTAGAAAATAATGCCCATACAGTAAGAAAAACGAACGTGCTTATCTCGTGTGAGTCCTTTGGTCAAAATGTCTGCAGCCTGGTCATTTGTAGACACGTATGATGCTGCGACCTCTCCCAATTCTATCTTTTCATGAATGAAGTGGTGGCGGATGGCAATGTGCTTTGTGCGGTCATGGAACATGGCGTTCTTCACCAATGAAATCGCAGATTGGTTGTTGATGAGGAGGGGAGTGGGGTCAGCGCATGCGCCAGAGTCTATTTCTCTGAGGAGCATGTGGATCCAGATGGCTTCTTTGGTGGCTGCAGACGCAGCCATGTACTCGGCTTCTGTGCTGGACAACACGACGGAGCTTTGTTTCTTGGATGACCAGCTGATGGCTTCACCGCATAGTGTGAAGATGTACCCAGTAATGGATCGTTGGTTGTTCGTATCCGCAGCCCAGTCTGCATCAACGTGGCCGGTCGGGCTTTCTTTCATATCTCTGGAATAGCGGAGGCACGAGTCCATTGTTCCGTGGAGGTAGTGGTAGACCCGTTTGAGAGCAGTCCAGTGAGCTTCACCCGGTGCAGCCGCATGTCTGCTCAGTACGCCCACTGTGAATGCAACATCAGGATGTGTAGCGAGCATGGCATATATGAGTGCTCCCAGGGCACTCTGGTAGTGTTCTAGGTCGGATTTGGCTTGGTTGAGCTTAGCTAGTTTGAGGTTTTGTTCAATTGGGGTGCCAACAGCACGTCTGTTCTCCATGCCGACTCGCTACAGGATGGTCTCAGTGTACCGCCTTTGTGATAGTTCAATCGTTCCTTTGTTGTGGTCATGGATGATCTCCATCCCAAGAATCCAATGAGCTTCCCTGAGATCCGAGAGATTGTACTCCTTGGTGAGCTGGGCCTTGAGGCGGTCGATGGCGGCTTTGTCCTTCGAGAGTATTAACTTATCATTGATGTAAATGGCGACAATGATGAGTACACTGTTCTCGACTTTGAAGAAGAGACTATGATCAGCATTGCTCCGAGTGAAGCCAAGCACCTCAAATACTTCTCGTAACCACGTGTACCACGCCTTGGACGCTTGTTTGAGGCCATAGAGTGCTCGGTAAAGCTGCCAGACAAGGTCTGTATCATGGAACCCAGGAGGTGGACGCGACGTCCATTTGGTGGATCTCAAGATCGTATTTGGCGGCAAGGGCGAGTAGGATGTGAATAGTGGTAAACTTGGCGACGGGAGCAAATGTATCCGTGTAGTTGACTCCTTGGACTTGCGTGAATCCTTTTGCGACTGTTACAAGTGTCCACAGTTCCGAAGGTTCCGAAACTGATTCCCACAGTTCCGACGCTTCCGGAGCACCTTCCCGCGGTTCCGAAGGTTCCGGAATTCCGGAACCATCAGAACTCTTCAATACTTTACCAGAATGGACACTGAAAGATGGACTACCCCCGGAATGCTACTGGACTCTATTTCCCGAAGACTACGCTCCATATGGACATATGGAGATTCCTATTCTCGACTCACCCTGCTTGTCTCTTCTTCCCCTTTTGTAACTTTTGCCATGTGCCTTCAAAGCTGTTTTTGTCACAGACCTTCGCTCCTCCTTTTGCCCTCCTTTTGACGACAGTGTCATTCCATTTCTATCCCTGACTCCACGAGGCCGTTGTAGCATACCATGTGTTCCGACCATCATTCTTCCGTTCCGAGATGGTTCCGGACTGTATAAGTAGCCCATAGTTGTCATGTACATTCCCCAGCTAGATCTGCGCAATTATACGCAGTGTTTAGTCTCATCCTGCCTGAGTCTCGAGTCTCAGCAGAGAACCCCAGGATTTCTATAGGATGTTGTGTCACCTTTGAGGACACACTGGAACTAGATGTTGCACAAGTGTAACAAAAGATCTAGCTCTCCCCATACCTCTGCTACCACGCAGTAAGGCACCCCCTCTAGTTGCCCACCATTTTGTACGGATACAGGGAAAACCCTCCTCAAGAGGACTCTGAGGACGAAACAGACAGAAGAGAACAATCAAGACTCGAATCCATCTCCGAGACCCTCAGAAGGAACCAACCCCACTTTGCTCAAAGTGGAACCCCTCCTCCTTCATCAAGATCCCATCTGTCTCGAAGAACTCCGTTCTCCTCTTCCCATAACACCTCTACCCCTCAGACCAACCCCCTCCCCGACCCGGATCACTCAGAAATGGCTGAACTTAAAGCTGGACTCCCAGAAGAGTTCTCAGGAGAAGCGTCTGATGCCAAATTCTGGATCAGAGCCATGGACGCGTACTTCCTTATGAATAAGGATAAGTACGATGATCTGAAAAAGATCTATACCGCCCTCAACAGGATGTCAAAAGGGCAAGGAAAGCAGTTCGCTGAAGCTACCTATGAAAACTTCGACTCCAGAAATGTTGCACTAGACAAAGCCACATGGAATGATTTCAAAAACGAGTTTTTAGAAATCTTCTCAGATAAACACACCACTGCTGACTCTCGACGGAAACTACACCAGATCACGATGAAAGGGAAAGGGCTAGACTCTCTCAATAAATTCAACACAGACTTCCGACTCCTTGTATCAAAAGCCGGAATCTCAGATCAAAATGTGCTGATTGAATGCTATATGAAAGGACTAGACCCAGACCTCACAGAGAGAATCCTTGGAATGGAAAAGGAACCAGGATCTTGGAAGGAATGGTCAGAAAAAGCAGCAGCTTTTGCCCGACAACAGGATCGGATAAAAGACATCTGGAAGGGAAGGACAGACTATGGATGGGTCA